>MU733175.1:0-55497 GCA_026770625.1 Nicotiana glauca
TCTATTCACCGTTGCATGTACTCTTGACCATCTATGATAGCCAATATCATATAGGTAAGACTTTACACGCGGGTCCACCTCTTAAATCTTCAACATCCTTTTATTGAATTCATCCAGAGTGTATGACCGGGCTGTAGCAAAGTACAATTCATGTAATTGTAGATGTCCCTTCTTGAATTTTGATCTTATATTTGTCCATATATGCCACATGCAAGAGTAGTGTGTCATCCCTGGATAGACAACTGATGTTTCCTTCAATATACTCTCATGCCTATCTGAAACAACACACATTGAAGGTCTTTCTCTATATGCCTCCTTGAATTTCTCAAAGAACCACTTCCACGACGCGTCGTTTTCAGAATCAACCACAGCATATGCCAAGGGCAAAATAGTACCTACATTTTGTATACATAAAATAAGATTAAATAACAACTACAATTGGATATTGAGGTTAAAGACAATTAACTTCATTTATTTATCTAACTACAAAACAACTACAATTAAACTACAATTTAACTACAATGTATAAACTGTCTACAATGTATGTATAAATTGTTGCCTTTATTTACCTGCTGCATCCATGGTACTTGCTGTCAGCATAATCCCCCCGTATGCTGACTTTAAAAATGTTCCATCAACCACAACAACCGGCCTACAATGTTGCCAACCATTGATTGATGTAGAAAGAGCAACAAAGGCGTATAAGAAGCAATCATCTGCTGCCTTCTTCAGTTTAACAACAGAACCAGGATAATTCTTCTCAAGAATATAAAAATATTTTGGTAATTTATTGTAGGAGTCACACGGATTCCCTCTCAAAAAATATAATGCTTTTTCCTTTGCTCTCCATGCTTGCATGTAGCTTAAGTTCAGTCCATGTTCAACCAACATGTCAGTTTGTATGTCCTTTGGTGTGTACACAGTCTTAGGATCACAATACTTTGGAACAACCATGCTACCAACTACTGCTGCAGTACGTTTGCGCTGTATGAATGTTTCATCCATTATGCAACATGTGTGTTGTCGACTGAAACTTCTTATCTTGAACATTGCCGAATCATTAATTGACGTTGCCTTGAAATGCCATTTGCAGCTTTCAGCTACACATATAAGCCAGTAGCTACCAAAAAATAAAACTTATTTACACAAATTTAGTTTACACTACAATTAACTACAGATAGAAAACAACATAAATACATACCTTCTATGACTAGATCTTTTTACTCTGAACTGGAACTTGTGCTGCACTGAATAATTCCTCATTGCAGCAGCTATTGTTTGCTTGTCCTGATACACTTGTCCTTCTTCAATACATAATTGCTTAGATTCAGTTATTATTTCACTTTGATATTCCTCTATTGCTGGTGAGGATGGAATTTCTAGTAACCTTAGTGATCCAGAAGAACCTGAAGAATATAAATTCACAAATGTAGTAACTATGCAGGTAAATATGAAAGCAACAATGCTTTATATGAATATTGTAGTTAAAGTGTAGTGAAATGTAGTTGCATTGTAGTTAGTAAGGAAAACCATAACACTCTGCAATTTCGTATCAAACATACCTGTACTGGTGCTTTCATTGGTGATTGCCAATTCCATATTGAAATCTCTAACACTTATACATAACGGATACGAACCTAAGTTCCTATTATCCTTTTTCGTTTCCATATACACACAAACCCCCATATCATTCCTAATTTCCATTGGAGGACAATTCTCATCCACAATGTATTTGATTTCTACGATTTTCTCCGATGTATCAATCGATAATTGTTCTGCAATTGTAGAAACGAGATTTGCGTAGCTTGAATTATCATCTACCACAATGGCGTCAACTTCAAAATCTCTATATCTTCCATATTTATCCCAATTAGCATTCGATTTCAGCATAATTGTGATTTTTGTCATGATTTTGTGTAGTTAACAGAAAAAAATGCTAAGAACATATATAGATTCGAGACTCTTTGTCGACGAAGAACCGTATACAAAAATATTGAATTTCTACAATTTGATGTTTGGATATTTTGTAGCTTTTGTAAATAAGAGTGAGAAGAGAGATCTCGTTCAGTTGAAGAAGGAGAGATTTACGCAGCTACAGATTTTTTTCCGTTTCAGAATTTTGAATTAAATGCAAAGATTCTGCCATCAGATATTTTCTCCTAAAAAAAGCGCGCATTTATTGGGAAGAATCTCGTTAAATTTGATTTGGTATATAAATTGTAGAAATAATGTGAACATGTCGGGTAATTTACAATTTGTGAACATTTTTGGTAATAAGGTTTGCTATAGGGTATAGATAGGAAAAAATCCCTTCATAATATTTGATTTTTTCAAATATTAAGAAAGAATTAACTTTCATTTTTCTAAAGTCGCCCTTGGAGTAAAGAGTCTTGAAATACCTATTATATTTTCAATAAACAAATTAAGATTAATATGGTCAATTTTAATGTTAATTAATACTAAAAGGTGAATTCTTTAATATGTGTGAAAACCATTAAAAATCAATTAAGGTGAACCGGAGGGAGTACTAGTTATAGCAGGCAGATACATCAGAATATACCAGCTACTATAGCTTGATCCAAATACAAAAAATGCAGCTATATTACAGATTACCCAAGCTAAACTATACTTTTATTTACAAAAATACATTCTTTTGCTCTATATGCCTGTAGGAAATCATTTGAACAAAATCCAGCTTATATGGACCTTTAGCTGCAACAGGTAACTCATTGAAGGATGAGGTACTCAAATCATCATTTTCAATACTCCATTTAGCTATAGCATTTCCTACTTGGTTAGCTTCTCGAAAACAGTGGCACACTTCACAATTCACCTGGTTAATGAGATTTTGAATATGTTTGATGGTGTTTCTCATATGCCAAGGGGTTCTTCCTCTGATCATATCAATTACTCCCCGTTGCAATTTAGATGATCTTGTTTGACTAAGCACAAACTTTAAAAAGAAAAAAAAAACTTTTGAATTATGTTATGCTAAAAATTTAAAGGGTTAGGATATTATTTGTTTGGCTATAAAAGCTTCTCATTAAGGGTAAAATAGATAAAGTAAAAAATTTAAAGTTGAGAAGTTTTATTGTGCGCCTCACTGATGTTTTAGACGTCAATATCACACAAGAGGGGGGTGATTTGTGTGGTACCCAATTTTTCGCTCTAGAAGAACCTGGTTCTTCTAGGTATAATAACTCTACTGTTTGCAGCATAATAAGTACATAAAATAAGAAATACACAGATTTTTACGTGGAAAACACCTGGCTCAAAAGGTGAAAAAAAACACGACCTACTACTCAGTAGGATTTTTCCAAATTTCCACTAAAATCATTGAGCCAAAACAGCATTTACAAAACTCTTTGTAAACCTAAGGATTAACTCTAATCTCGTTGTTGCACACAGACTGTTGCGACAACTTCAAGTTAGCATATAACTTGAACACTCTAAGTACCTAATATAATTGCTCCTATGAAAGCTGAAAGGTACAAGTTTAAATCACCTACTACAATTGAACTAGAATAAAAGAAAGACACAATGGAATTGGTTCTTCTATCTCGTCCAAGTAGCTTCAGGAATGCACACTAAAATCTCACATAAATTGCTTGCAAAATTGCCTCGCTCTTTAGCTCTCAATTTAGTTTAACTTCTGCGTTTGTGCAATACCTGTAAAAGAGAACAATCATTGTTATTTAATGAATTAGTAATTAGAGTTAGATTGAGACTCAATTGCTGATCTTCCATCGAAGTTGAGTCCTTGAACAACACAAATTTCAACCCTATCTTTTATCCGGATTGTGTTCTCTTCACATAAGGAGACTTTCTCTCATTATCCAATATGCAACCTTTTCGATCATATCAGGAGATATTACTGCTTGATCTATGAGACTTATCTCATTCACGTGCATCTCACATGTGTAGATTGATCATCATTGTGCTTCACATGATGGACCTGGTCCATGACTGAGTTCATTTGTCATTCTTCAAAACTTCACCTATTCTTGGGCTAACAAATTTCCCCTTTTTGATGATGATAAACTCAGTGCTTTTTACTGATCAAAAGACCTGTAATAACTCAGTTTAACCATCAACACTGAAAATTAAAAAATTTACTTTTCATCAAGGACCAGGTTAATTAGGTTATAAATATCACTTATTCAGAATAATGTATAAAGCACAATATCTGTCTTCCCCCTTTTGGCATCATCGAAAAGTTGCATACTTAATGTGAATCCCAGATTTTAAAAAGTACTTGATGTTTTAAACGTTAATACCACACAAGGGGGGGGGTGATTTGTGCGGTACCTAATTTTCGCACTAGAAGAACCTGGTTCTTCTAGATGTACTTACTATGACTATTTGTTGAATTAAGAATGCATAAAGAAAAGAACACATAGATTTTTACGTGAAAAACACCTAGCTCAAAAGGTGAAAAAACCACGACCTACTACTCAGTAGAATTTTCTCAAACTTCCACCAAAATCACTGAGCCAAAAAATAGCATTTACAAACTCTTGTAAACCTAAGGATTAAACTCTAATCCCAGTGTGGCACACAGCCTCAACTGCTGCGACACTTTCAAGTTAACTCTAACTTGAATACTCAAAGTACCTAATACACTTGCTTCTATGAAAGCTGAAAGGTACAATATGAAAACACCTACTACAATTGAACTAGAAATGAATAAAGACACAATGAAATTGGTTCTTCACTCTTGGTTCATGTAGCTTCAGATTTGCACACTTGAATCACACTCAAATTGCTTGCAAAATCGCCTAGCTCTTTTGCTCTCAATTTAGTTAAACTTTTGCGTATGTGCAATCACTTGTAAAAGAGAAAAATTATTATTATTTATAGAGTTAGTAATCAGAGTTTGATTAAAACTCGAATTGCTGATCCTTCATCAAATTCGAGTCCTAGAACAACTCAAACTCCAATCCTTATCCTTGATCCCGATGTAGTTCTCTTCACATAAGGACACTTCAACTCCTTATCCTATGCAACCTTTTAGATCAACTCAGAAGATATTATTGCTGATCCTTGAGACTTATTTTCTTCACACGTATGTCACATGTGTAAGCATATCAACACTGTGTCTCACATATCAACATTGTGCCTCACATGATGGACCTGGTTCATGACTGAGTTCATTTTGTCAATCTTCAAAATTTCATCTGAACTTGGACAAACAAATTCTCCCTTTTTTATGATGACAAACTCTGTGCTTTTATTGATCAGAGAACCTATGGAACTCAGCTTAATTTTCACACTGTAATTTAACTTATCATTAAGGTCCAGGTTTAATCAGGTTATAAACATCATACTATTTCGGAATACAAAGTAAAGCACAATATCTCTTCCCCCTTTTGGCATCATCTAAAAGTTGCATATTATATGAATCCCAGATGTTAATTATTACTCATGGCCACTGGGGCAACTGCAAGTGAAAACATGATTTAGTTAATCAATAATCAACTTCCCAAAAAATTTAACTATTAAGATCAGAAGTTTCATAGAACAAGAGAAAACAAAGCACATTGTCATTGATTAGGAGATGTTTCTACAAAACAGACCACAAAAAGAAAAAAATAAACATCCAACCATGAGCAAAAAAATAGAGAAAAGTCCCGAATCTGGGTCACTGAGGGGGTTTCTAAACTGGTTCTAGGGCTTGGAGGAACTAAAGGGTTGGGATTGAAGAAGATTGAGCATTGTTTGGAGCATCCCGTCACTCTTTTCTTTTTTCCTTTGCTAGCTCATCTTTGAGGCCATTTCTTTCACTTTCTAGTTCAGCAATGCGAGCCTGGAGCCTAGCAATTTCTGCATCTTTAGTGCCACACTCTAGAACCAATGCCCTAACTTTGCTGTTCACATGAGTCTTCAAGGATGAAACAGGTCAGCTGGGGTTACACTTAGCAGATAGTCACAAGCCTGCAGAGTTTTAATTCTAAAGTGCTCTTTGCTGGAGGCCATCTCCCACTTTTTCAATGGCACATCTAACTTGTCCAAGACAGTTGTCAGTATAAACCCATAAGGTGTGGCATGAGCCTTGGAGACATTTATCACTCTATCCAGCAACTTTACAATGAAAGCAGGCCAGTTAATCTGCTTTCCTGTCACAAGACACTCCAGAAGGACCAGGTCCATATAATTTGTAGTGTGTCTTCTCTCATGTCTGGGCAGCAAACACTTGTTCACAAACTCAAAAAGCACCTTGTGCTCAGGCTTCATTTCACTCTTTTGCACCCTTAGGCACTTCTTCAGCAGACTTGGTATCACAAAAATTTCTGGTAATTTGGAGAGCAGAAGAGAGTCTAGACAAGGCCACCTTTGCCTAGTATAGTCATCATAGCCCTCACAGGGTATGTCTAGAATTCTGCCTAATTTAGGTGCATCAAATTGCACCTTTACTCCCTTTACCAAATTGGTAACAACCCCATTCACTACTATGGTATTTTCCATAAACTCTATCAGCTCTTTTCTTGCCAGCCTGCCATCCAGTTGAAGAACCAGGTCCTTCCACCCCTGTGCACTCATGGCATCAACCAATCTCTTCATACCTGGCTCCTCCAAGTCTTTCAGAATTCTTCCTTTCAATGTCTTTCTCCTGCCAAAGAGGACAAATTTGTCCTGTTCCTTTTCAGATTCCTCTTCTTCTTCTTCCTATCCACTCCATGCTTCTTCTTCTTTAAGAACTTTCGCTTGTTTACCTTTGACTACAGACATGGTTCTTTTTTCCTTGGAAGGTTCAGCAGATACAGATTCTGAAGACTTCTTGGTAGAAGTCTTGGATTTCTTTGGTGTAGAAGTGGGAACCTTCTCAGTTGTACCTCTTTCCTGATGGACCAGTTCCATCTCCTCCTCCTCTTCTTCTGAAGCCACAGAACTTTCCACAATTTTAGCTTTTCCCTTTTCCTTCTTCTTTTTCTTGCTTGCCTCTAGGAATTTCTGCAATTCAGCCTCACTTTGCCTTACCCTGCTTGGTGCTGAAGGGACAGTAGACTTATGAGATGACACCTTGCTCTTCTTTGTTGGCTTAGAGGCAGTTGGAGCCTTTTGAGAAGAAGCTTTGCACTTCTTGGGATCTTAGCTTGCTCCAACTTTCTTCAGAATGTCAGCCAAGGTTTCTTCCACAGATGGACTAGGTGCATCTTGTTGTTTACTCAGGTGCACAAGACCTTCAGCAGCCTCCCCAGATTCACTTCCCCCTGGCTTGTTGCCACTCTCCTCAACTCCTCCACAAATTGCAAGAATTTTACATTTCTTTTTCTTTCCCTTCCTCTTCGATTCTCCCTCACTTACATCTCTCACAGCTCCCACCAACACAAACCTATCATCTACTTTCTCCACTACATCAGAAAAAACATAGCATGTATTTACCTCTTTAGGGGTTTCTTGATTCTTGTCTGAGTCAGAAGACCCACGTTCTTCTCCATCGCTTACAGAGACAAAAGCTTCAGACTCAGATCTTGAGTCAGATGAATCCTTTTTAGAGCTTTCCCCTTTTTGACTCGCTTTCAATTTTTCGTTGAGAGCTGTTATCAGAGCACCAATAGCTACGGTCTTTCTTGCCAACATTTTCTGCCGGCGGAATCTAGGTTTAGGGTTGTCGCTCGGAGGTACAGATGAAGATGTGTTAGGAGATGCTAGTGGGCGAGTTAATGGATTTTCTTGAGGATTAGTCATGGCAGAGAAATTCTAGAGAATTTTGGGAGTTTTGGAGAATTTTAGAGAGAAGGAAGATGATTAAAGGTTTAAGCTTATTGACGGTTATGAAAAAATAGGGGTATGTGGAGTGTATTTAAAGTAGAGTATGATTAGGTGCAGTAATGGCAGTCTTTTTGCAGTGGTCAATCAGGAGTCTAATCCCATTAGGACTCCGGTCTTTATGTGATAATTGATCGACGCTAGTTTTTAGGAAATAATCCTATTTTATTTAGAATTCTAAGAGAATGAAACTGGTTCAATGCTCAACGGTTATAATTTTAGGACTTTGGTTAGGATCGAACTTCTGCTCATAATTGGAATATTTATTTTTTCTAATTGTGCAAAGTATAGAAATATACCTGACCTTTTCTCGTGAGCATATACTGATGAACCAGGTTCTTCAAGTAGAACTTCTCTTGATTATGCCTCATATATCAGAATAGAAGAAAAACTTTGTAAGAGATCAATGAATTAATATAAACACACATCACAGGAGTATACTGATTAGAGTATGAGACTGAGTAAGAATTAGTCTAGATATTTACATAAAGTCAGAACTTCTAACCAAAAATGTGTTTGTTTTTTTTTTATTTTTTGTCATTTTATTCTTCATTTTTTTTTCATTGCATTCTGAACTGGTTCCTTTTAGGTGATCTTAATCATCCCTAATTCCAACATGTTCCTTTCAAAGTTTTCCATATTCAGTGCTTTGGTGAAGATGTCAGCTATTTGTTTATCAATAGCACTGAATTCTATTGAGATTAATCCTTTCTCGTAATTATCTCTCAAGAAGTGGTGTCTAACATCTATGTGCTTGGTCCTTTTTATGATGAACAGGGTTCTTTGTCATACTTATAGCACTAGTGTTATCACAAAATATTGTATGCATCCCACTTCTATTCCAAAATCTACTAATTGTTGTTTAATCCACAGTAGTTGAGCACAACAAGAATCTGCAGCCACATACTCAGCTTCAGTAGTAGATAGGGCTACTGAATTTTGCTTCTTGGTAGCCCATGATACAAGACATGAGCCAAGGAAGTGTGCCATACCTGAGGTGCTTTTTTTATCCACTAGGAAACCTGCATAGTCAGCATCAGCATATCCTACTAGATTGAAATTACTACATTTAGGGTACCAAAGGCACAATTCAGTAGTGCCTTTCAAATATCTCAATATCCTCTTGACAACAGTCAAGTGAGACTCTTTTGGATTTGCCTGAAAACGAGCACATAGCCCTATACTGAAAATAATGTCAGGTCTACTGGCAGTAAGATATAAAAATGAACCAATCATTCCCCTATACAACTTCTGATCAACTGATGAATCAAGTTCATCAATATCTAATTTAGTGGCAGTTGCAATAGGTGTATCTATTTCTTTAGAATCCTCAATTTTAAACTTCCTGATTAGTTCTTTTGTATACTTCTGCTGATAAATCATGGTTCCATTTTGACTTTGTTTGATCTGCAATCCTAAGAAGAAGTTAAGCTCACCCATCATGCTCATTTCAAATTCACTTCCCATTAGTTTTGCAAACTCTTTGCTTAGCTTGTCAGTGGTGGCCCCAAAGATTATGTCATCAACATAAATTTGTACAACAAGAAGGTCCTTACCTTTTTCCCTTAAGAATAAGGTACTATCTATTTTACCTCTCTTGTACCCATGCTCCAGTAGGAATTTTGACGGTCTTTCATACCATGTTCTTGGTGCCTGTTTGAGTCCATAGAGAGCCTTGTCCAACTTGTACACATGTTTAGGACATTCTTTGCTTTCAAACCCTGGAGGTTGTTTCAAAAACACTTCTTCCTTCAAGTAGCCATTCAGGACGGCACTTTTGACATCCATTTGATGAAGAGTGAATTCCATATGTGCTGCAAAAGCTCTAAGAAGCCTGATTGCCTCTAGTCTTGCAACTGGAGCAAATGTCTCATCATAGTCTATTACTTCCTCTTGGCTGTAACCTTGGACTACCAACCTTGCTTTGTTCCTTGTGACAGTTCCATCTTCATCAAGTTTGTTCCCAAAAACCCATTTAGTGCCAATGATTGATCTATCCTTTGGTCTTGGAACTAGGTGCCAAACTTGACTTCTTTCAAATTGGTTTAGCTCATCCTGCATTGCATTCACCCAATCTGCATCCTTCAAAGCCTCAACAATATTTTTTGGTTCAATGATAGATAAGAAAGCATCAAAAGCACATAGATTCTTTAATTGTGATCTGGTTTTGACTCCAGATGTTGGATTAGTGATAATTTTCTCAATGGGATAAGAACTTTGATACTTGTGAGGTTTTACAATCAACTGGCTTCTGCTGGATGTTTCAGCAATTTGATGAGGAACAGGTTCATGAACTGGTTCCTTTAAGGAGTTTATTTCAATTCTTCTTTGATTTGTTCCCCCTGTCAAGTTGCCCTGTAAGGAAGAACCTGTTCCATTACCTGTTTCTTCTGCAAGTGTCACTTTGACTTGAGCTGATGCTTCAGCCAAGTCTTTGACCAGTCCAATAGCTTCATCTTCATGTTCCTGCCTCTCAGAAAGTATGTTAGTTTCATCAAATACTACATGCACACTTTCTTCCACACACAGAGTTCTTTTATTAAACACTTTATAAGCTTTGCTATGTGAAGAATATCCCAAGAATACTCCCTCATCACTTCTGGGATCAAACTTTCCTAGGGAGTCTTTTCCATTATTGTGCACATAGCACTTGCAACCAAAAGCCCTAAGATGGGATATGTTTGATTTTCTCCCTTTAAGTAACTCATAGGGAGTCTTCTCTACTAGATGTCTGGTCATGCATCTATTTATGATGTAACATGCAGTGTTTACAGCCTCTGCCCAGAAGCTGTGAGGCAATTTGCTAGATAGTAACATTGTTCTAGCCATATCCTCAAGAGTTCTATTTTTCCTTTTAACTAATCCATTTTGTTGTGGAGTCCTGGGGGTAGAGAAATTGTGATCTACGCCATTTTCATTACAAAATTCAGCAAACTTAGAGTTTTCAAACTCAGTTCTATGATCAGACCTAATGGATGCAAGATGATTTCCTAAGTGTTTCTGAATCTTCCTAACAAATGCAGAAAACATGTAAAATGCTTCATCTTTGGAAGTTAGAAATAAAACCCAGGTGAATCTAGAATAGTCATCAACTAGCACCATTACATACTTCTTTCCACCTCTGCTCATGGTTCTCATTGGACCACATAGATCCATATGAACCAGTTCCAATGTCTTAGACGTACTTACCATGTTCTTGGATTTGAAGGATGACCTTACCTGCTTCCCCCTTGCACATGCCTCACAAACTTTGTCTTCCTTGAACTTGATATTAGGTAACCCTACAACCAAGTCCTTGGAGACTAATTTGTTTAGCTAATTTAGACTGGTATGACCAAGTCTTTTGTGCCATAGGAGGGGATCATTAACTAACACACTTAAGCAAGTGAGTTCATTTTCTGAAAGAGTTGACAAATCTACAATGTAAATATTGTTAACTCTTTTTCCCTGCAAAACAATCTTGTCGGTGGTAAGGTTAATCACAAAGCATTTGCTGGAGGTAAAAGCCACAAGGTTACCTATATCACACAATTGTGACACTTATTAAGCTATATTTTAAGCCATCTACCAGGTAGACATTCTCTATGGAATGAGAATCAGACTTGCCTACCTTTCCAACCCCAATGATCTCACCTTTCTTTCCATTACCAAAGGAGACATTACCTCCTTTTAAGTCCTCAAGTGAAAGGAACTGGTCCTTGTCCCCAGTCATATGTTTTGAGCAGCCACTACCATATACCATATTTGGCTCATCCCTTTCACTTGGACCTGCAAAAGGAAATCAAGGGTTAGTCTTAGGAACCCAAACTAATTTGGGTACCTTTCTATAAGCAAAAGGATGAATTAAATTCTTCCTTGCCCATCCTGGCTACTTATTCTTTTCTTTAACAAAAACTTTGTTCTTTTGACTGGCCATTCCTTTTGCATTACATTCATATTTGTAATGGCCAGTCTTACCACAGTGTGTGCAGATTTTATTTTCAGGATGAGTGAGGTACTTGCTTTTTGGATCCCATTTAAGAGCTTGAGTCCCATAGCCAAGTCCTTTTTGGTTACTGCTGTAATGCTCTTGCAACCAGGAGAGAGCATTAGAGGCTTTGTTCCTCTTGCAATTTATGTCTAGTTCATGTTTTACCTTTCCTAGATCTTCTTTTAAGACTTTGATGAATTCATCTTTCCTGTATAATTCATCTTTCATTTTTCCCAAATTTTCTTCTAGAGTGAGACATGTGTGATCAAGTACTAGGACACTGTTGTCAAGTTCAAGAACCTGGTTCTTCAACTCAGCATTTTTGTTATCACTCTCATTTGCCCTAGACTCTAGACTTTTACATTTTGCTTTTAGAATTACACATTCCCTAGGCAGAACTTCCTTCTCATTATTAATGATCTCAGACTCATCAATGAAGTCTGTTAATAGCTCAGCCAGCCTTTCTTTAGACAAGAATTTAATCTTGTCTTTGAGATGAAGAATACTTACCTCTTGTTCATCATCTGATTCTCCAATGGCAATTAGTGCTTGCTCCTCCTCAACTTCATCTTCTGAGTCTTCATCTGAAGTTTCTCTCCATGTAGCAACCATAGCCTTAGTTGAACCTTTGTTTCTCTTTAGTTGAACTTGTTCCTTCGTTCAGCACTTTCTTTCTTCCACTCAATTTCCCATTGAGGGAAGTTTTTGATCACGTGGTCAGTCTTACCACACTTGTAGCATCCCTCATTGGTCTGTTTCTCCGGAGCTCTTGATTTGTTGAAGTTTGTACCTCTTGAAGAACCCTTTCCTCTCATCAGGTACTTCTTGAAATCCCTAGTGATCATAGAAACTTCATCATTTTCCAAATCTGCACCTTCATCAATTCTGAGAGCTAGACTTCTCTCCTTTTTGGGGGTATCCATTTTCATGGTTTGTCTCCTCATTTCATAGGCAGTTAAATTTCCAATTAGTTCATCCAGTCTGAGGGTAGCAATGTTCTTGGATTCCTGAATGGCAGTGATCTCGCTTTCCCATTGACTGGCAGAACTCTTGTCAGAATCTTCTCAACCTTGTCTTCTTCAAGGATAGTCCTTCCAAGAGATTCAAGTTAATTTGTCAAAGTGGTGAATCTAGTATATATCTCTTGGATAGTTTTTCCTTCCTTCATAGTGAAATTCTCATATTGAGAATACAGAAGTGTTCCTCTTGATCTTTTCACTTGAGGTGTTCCTTCATGAGCCACTTGTAGAGTGTCCCATATTTCCTTTGCAGTTGTACAACTTTGGATCCTGCTGTACTCGTCTGGTCCTAGTCCGCATATAAGCCACTTCTTGGCCTTAGTATTTTTCTCCCATTTTCTCAGGTCCTCAGCAGTACAATCAGCCCTTGTTTTTGGCACATCAATTCCTTCAACATTCTTCTTAGTGGTTGCTAGGGGACCATCAGTGACTATGTCCCAAAGTTCATAATCTTCCCTTATAATGTGATCACTCATTCTGTTCTTCCACCAAGAATAGTATAGACCATTGAAAAGTGGAGGGCTGGCAGTGTATTGCCCTTCCCAGTTCCCAGGTGGTGCACTCATTGTTGATCTTCTCCTAAGGTGTTAGCCTCTTCAAGGATAACCTGCTCTGATACCAAATTATGTTCTAAATGTCAATACCACACAAGAGGGGGGTGATTTGTGTGGTACCTAATTTTTGCACTAGAAGAACCTGGTTCTTCTAGATGTACTTACTATGACTGTTTGCGGAATTAAGAGTGCATAAAGTAAAGAACACGAAGATTTTTACGTGGAAAACACCTGGCTCAAAAGGTTAAAAAACCATGACCTACTACTCAGTAAGATTTTCCCAAACTTCCACTAAAATCACTGAGCCAAAAAATAGCATTTACAAACTCTTGTAAACCTAAAGATTAAACTCTAATCCCTGTGTGGCACACAGCCTCAACTGCTGTGACACTTTCAAGTTAACTCTAACTTGAATACTCAAAGTACCTAATACAATTGCTTCTATGAAAGTTGAAAGGTACAATATGAAAACACCTACTACAATTGAACTAGAAATAAAGAAAGACACAATGGAATTGGTTTTTCACTCTTGGTTCATGTAGCTTCAGATTTGCACACTTGAATCACACTCAAATTGCTTGCAAAATTACCTAGCTCTTTTGCTCTCAATTTAGTTTAACTTCTGCGTATGTGCAATCACCTGTAAAAGAGAAAAATTATTATTATTTATAGAGTTAGTAATCAGAGTTTGATTAAAACTCGAATTGCAGATCCTTCATCAAATTCGAGTCCTAGAACAACTCAAACTCCAATCCTTATCCTTGATCCCGATGTAGTTCTCTTCACATAAGGAGACTTCAACTCCTTATCCTATGCAACCTTTTCGATCAACTCAGAAGATATTGTTGCTGATCCTTTAGACTTATCTTCTTCACACGTATGTCACATGTGTAAGCATATCAACCCTTTGTCTCACATATCAACATTGTGTCTCACATGATGGACCTGGTTCATGACTGAGTTCATTTTGTCAATCTTCAAAACTTCATCTGAACTTGGGCCAACAGTACTCATGGCCACTGGGGCAATTGCAAGTGAAAACATAGTTCAATCATCAATAATCAACAAACATATTTAAACTATTAAGATCAGTATCATCATAGAACAAGAGAAAAAGTTGTTGTTATTGATCATGATATGTTGTCATTAACAGTCCACAAAAAGAAAGAAAAACTTTTAAAACATGAGCAAAAAAATAGAAAAATCCCTAATCCGGGTCACTGGGTTAACTGGGTTACTAGACTGGTTCAGAAGACAAGCGCTAGGAGACCTAAGGCTTGAAGGAACTAGAGGGTTGAGTCTGGAGAAGGTTCAGCATATTTTTGAAGGATTCCATCACTCTTCTCCTTTTATTTTAGTAGCTCAGTTCTAAGGCCATCCCTCTCAGTTTCTAATTCAGCCACACGAGCCTTGAGTCTAGCAATTTCAGCATCCTTAGTTCCACATTCCTAAACCAAAGTCCTAACCTTGCTGTTGATGGGTGTCTTCGGAGATGAACCGGGTTCAGCTGGGATGGCATTGACTGGATAGTCACAAGCCAAAAGAGTCTTAATACCAAAGTGTTCCTTGCTTGATGCCATCTCCCATTTCTTCAAAGGCACATTTAGCCTATCCAGAACTGCGGTCAGTATGAAGCCATATGGAGTAATATGAGCCTTGGAGCCATTGATGACCCTGTCTATCAATTTGACAATGAGGGCAAGCCAGTTGATTTGTTTTCCTCTCTCAAGGCACTCCATAAGAACCAGGTCCATGTAGTTTGCAGTATGTCTTCTCTCTTGTCTAGGCAGTAGCCACTTGTTGACAAACTCAAACACAACCTTGTGCTCAGGCCTCATCTCACTTTTATGCACAACCCTGGCTTCATTCACATCCTCTGAATCACAGAACCTCTTGGTGATCTCAAGGGCAGTAGGTAGGGAGTCCAGGCATGGCCACCTTTCCCTAGTGTAATCATCAAACCCTTTAGAGGGTATCTCCAGAATTTCCCCCAACTTATCAGCATCAAGTTGCACTGAGACTCCCTTCACCAAGCTACTGACAACCCCATCTTTTACAGCAGCATTAGCCATGAACTCAATTAGTTCATTCCTGGCTAGTTTCCCATCCATCTGAAGGACCATTTCCTTCCAACCTTGAGCAGCTAAAGAGTCAATCAACCTCACCATCCCAGGTTCCACCAAGTCCTTCAACAATCTACCTTTCAAAAAATTTCTCCTGCCAAAGATGGCAAACTTGTTCTGTTCCTTCTCAGATTCCTCTTCTTCTTCTTCTCCACTCTACTCTTCATCATCTGAAACTTTTGCTTGTTTTTCTTTCACTGCAGATATTGTCCTCTTGGGTAGTAAGTGTTCAGCAGACACAGGTACAGAAAAAGACTTCTTGGAAGAAGTCTTGGACTTTTTAGGTTTGGGTGAAGGAACCTCCGTTGTTGTTCCCCTTTCTTGATGGACCAGTTCCATCTCCTCTTCTTCTACATCCACCGAGTATTCTGCAACATTTGCTTTTCCCTTCTCCATTTTCTTTTTCTTGCTTTCTTCTAAAGTTTTTTGTAGGTCAGCTTTGATAATAGGCTATATAGTTGTTATTTACACCTTAATTGCCCATGCTTTGTTGTTATTTTATAATGTAAATTGCTAATAAAATGCTTTAATTGGTGCTATTTGGTTTCGCAGGGAATATTAGATGTGAGGAAGCAACATGAAGTGTTTGGAGGCAATAATGTGAAGAAAACACCCACTCAAGAAGTACCCGAACACAAAAGAGTAAAAGAGAAGGAACGCGGAGACAAAAGCCCAGGCAGTGTTCACCATGGTCGTCACCGCGGTCCACGCTGTGGCCGCGGTGAACTGTTCACAATCCAGAAATTCAAGGGGCCAAAGTGTCAATTCAGGGAAACTTTTTGTAAAACCGATGTCGAAACTCGCCCAAGGTAGGAGAGGCTTAATTTTTAGATTACTTTTGGAAGAAGAACAAGTGTGAGAGATCACCCAAAACATCATAGTTCTTTATCTCTTCTATTTTTCTTGCAATTCTTCCATTATGAATAATCTATTAGTTTTATCTTTCGTTGTTATGAGTAGCTAAATACTTTAACCTAAGGTTTTGGTGAAACTTGTTGGGGATGACTTGGTTGTTATATTAATATAGTTTTGAATTGGTTGGTAATTTCTATTTGTTCATCTACGTTTTGATTATGGTTAGTTGAAAGGGCCCTCAATTATCTGTCCCTATTTAGTATGTATCTGCTTGAGAGAGAGTGCATATTTAGGTGATTGTATGAACAACATCACTCCCGGAGTATAGAAGAGAGTCATAACCGAAGGTTTAGAGGTTGGATTAGAGATAACAATACCTCGGGTGCAATCTAAGAGAACCGTAATTTGAATCTAGCTAGCGTAGCTTGAGAAAGTGCGTCTAGTAAATTATCATAATTGCTTGAGAAAAATTTATGATAGCTGGAGCGTTCATGATTGATGGAGACAACTAAGTTTCAGTTATAAAACATATTCAACCAAGGAAATAAACAACGGGGGAAGTCATTACCTTAGATCTTATTCCAATTGCTTTATTTATTTTCAGTTTAGTTGTTAGATATATCATCAATTTTGAATCACAAAGTTTGGGGAAATTAATTGTGTGAATTTAGTAAGTCCGACAAGAGTAATTGATAGGTTAAGTCTTTGTGGTTCGACTCTGGGCAGAATTACTCAGACTATATTTGCTACGTCTGTGTGTGTCTTTTTATAAGGCGTAGTTTGGCATTATCAAATTTTGGCGTCATTGCCCGGGAACTAACGGACTTATCAATTACAATTGAAGGAACTACAAAAATTCGTAGAGTAGTCAGTTTTCTCTATACCCAATCTTTGCATTTAAATTCTAACGTTTGAGCTCTTGTGGAATAAAGGTGTATGCCTAGAAATTCTTCGAGGACTAGAGAACTACTAGAAGGACTCTCAGACCCCGAGAAAACATTCAGGGCATTGAACCATGCCAACAAGAGAACACAACAATCCCAACAATCACACCTGCTCGAATTTGACATGGGTGACACAGACAACGTCGTTGGAAACATTGGGGATCCCCCAGAAAACCCCAATCGAGAGTAGTGGCACCTCTTGTGCCCAAAGCTGCACTTTATGACTGGGCACACCTCACAGCTGATAACCTAGCCACTGCCATAGTTGTGCCCGCAATCCAAGTAGAGACCTTCCAGATAACCAACAATATGATGCATCTACTGCAGAATAAAGGATTGTTCTCTGGGTCACACATTGAAGACCCACAGCATCACTTGAAAAAAAAATTCAATTTGTATGACCCAAAGGTAGACGAATGTGATCTCGGAAGCTATCAAGCTACTACTGTTTCCATTCTTTGTGACCGGGGAAGCTCAGACTTGGCTAAATTCCCTCCCTATCAATTCCATAGACACCTGGGAGGAATTAGTCAAGCAGTTCCTAAATAAGTTCTATCCGCCCAACAAGACTGCAAGACAGATTGATGAAATATTGCAGTATAAGCAGCAGCCGACTGAGTCCTTGCAAGAAACTTGGGAAAGATTTAAAGGGATGCTAGTGAAGTGCGCTCACCATGGCATCCCAGACCAGATGCTTGGCCAGAGATTCTACATGGGGTTAGCAGACAATTTAAAGGCAAATGTGGATGCTTCTGCTGGAGGTGCATTTTTGAGTAAGACATTCACCGACTGCAAAATCCTTCTTGACAAGATGTCACAAAATTCGGGGTGGATGACTAGAGCTACAACACTGGCACCCATAGTGCATTCAGTTCCTCTTGACCCAAATATGCAGAGAATATGGTCACACTCATGACCCAGATGAGCATATTGACAAAGAAGATTGATGAGATGGGTACAAAACAGGTGCACATTGTTGATACAACAAATGGAGGACTGTGTACACCTTGTATTAATCAGTCTTATGTGTGTTCATAGAGCGGAGAAGGCGCAAATCAAGGGGCAATGGAAGATATGAATTATGTCAACAACTATGGGGGTCAGAGACAAGGAGCACAGCAATGGAGACTGCCACAAAATCAGCAGTACAGGCCTAACATGCAACAGCCTGGGGGTATGCACCCTCAAAACCAAATGGTGTCAGTACCATATCAGAAACTACAGGGCTATCCACAGCAAAATCAGCAGCAACTAACATATCAACAACCTCCTCAGCAAGATAACAACATGATAGAAATCAGGGGTATGCTTCAGCAACTCATTGGGACAAATAATAAAGTGCAGGAAAAGTTGGCAGTGCATGATTCAGCTATAAAGAACATTGAAACGCAGCTGGAACAGCTGTCCATGGCTTTAAACAATCGTCCTCAGGGAACCTTGCTTGCAGTTACTAACATAAACCATAAGGAGCAAAACCCAAATTAGCTGATGGCAGTAAGTCTCCGGAATGGGAGAGATTTAGATAAAGAACAGGAGATTATACAAGCCAGTAAGGAGAATACGATAGTCACTCCAGCGCTGTTAGAGGTGGAGGAAACAACAGAGCTTACTGAAGTGGTGGTTGAGCAGAGCCAGGAGGAAAAAGGCAAAGAAAAGATAAATGAGCAAGCTGCAGAACAGGTGCCACCTCTTGTGCCAGAAAATTCCAACAGAGAAAAGCCAGTAAGCAATGTACAAAGGGTGATACCTGCACCCTTCCCTCAGAGACTGGTTAAACAAAAGAAGGAAGTTCAATACAAGAAATTCATGGAGATGCTGCATCAAATTCAGTTGAATATTCCTTTAATGGATGCTTTGAGGGAGATGCCCGGTTATGAAAAGATGATGAAGGATCTAATGTCGCAGAAGTTTGATTTTCAGGATCTTTCCACTATGACTCTGACACAGACCTGCAGCACAATAGTGACAAGACCGATTGGCTCAAAAGATGTCTGATCCAGGTAGCTTCACTATTTCGTGCACAATTGGGAGCTACGCCTTTGCAAAGGCATTATGTGATTTGGGAGCCAGCATAAATCTGATGTCGCTGGTTGTTTACACTAAATCGGGCATCGGCAGAGCTAGACCGACTTCTATGCTGCTACAGCTGGCTGACCGCACGGTGGAAAGGCCAACTGGTATTTTGGATGATGTGTTGGTGCAAGTTGGTAAGTTCGTGTTCCCAACAGACTTTGTTATTCTGGACTGCCAGGTAGATGAGGAGATACCTCTTATTTTGGGTAGACCATTTTTGGCGATTGGCAGAGCACTGGTCGATTGTGAGACTGAACGATGAAGAAGTTATATTCAATGTTCAGTAATATATGAGAAGACCCAACGAATATGCTAATTGCTCTTTAGTGGATGCAGTAGATATAATTCTGCAAGAGGACGATGCAACCCTGACTGTTAATGATCCATTGGAAGCATGTCTGAAAAATCTAGAAGAGATGGATGGTGAAGGGTTAGCTGAATGGGTCATGGCACTTGCGAGGATTTTGGACAAGGGAACGTCAATTTGAGTCCCTTGAATTAGAAAAAAGGCTACACCTCCAGCAAAGCCATCAATAGAGGAACCACCCAAACTGAAGCTAAAGCCACTCCCAAATCACCTCAGGTATGTGTTCTTGGGCCCTGATTCGACCTTGCATGTTATTATATCATCCTGTTTGCTAGATGTGCAGGTAGAACAGCTCTTATAAGTACTGCAGGAAAACAAGACTGCCATTGGCTGGACCATGGCAGACATAAAGGGTATCAGCCCAGCCTTCTGTATGCATAAGATTTTCCTGAAAGAGGGGCACAAACCTTCCAGAGAGCATCAGCGAAGGCTGATCCCAAACATGAAAGAAGTTGTAAAGAAAGAAGTGATCAAATGGTTAGATGCGGGAATCATCTTCCCCATCTCTGATAGCAATTGGGTCAGCCTTGTCCAATATGTGCCAAAAAAGAGGGGAATGACTGTTGTGCAAAATGAGAACAATGAGTTGATCTCAACTCGTACAGTCATAGGGTGGCGGATTTGCATGGATTATCGGAAATTGAACTCTGCCACCCGAAAGGACCACTTTCCCTTGCCTTTCATTGACCAAATGTTGGATAGGCTGGCCAGGGGATCGCACTTTTGTTTCTTGGATGGATATTCGGGGTACAATCGGATATCAATAGCCACCAAAGATAGAGAGAAAACATTTTTCACCTATCCGTATAGCATCTTTGCCTTTCGGAGAATGCCTTTTGGGCTTTGCAATGCACCAGCGACTTTTTAACGGTGCATGTTAGCCATCTTCACAGATAAGGTGGAGGATATTATGGAGGTCTTTATGGATGATTTTTCCATGGTGGGAGATTCATTCGAAGGCTGTCTTCACAACCTAAGCAGAGTGCTCAAAAGATGTGTGGAGACAAACTTAGTGCTAAACTGGGAGAAGTGCCATTTTATGGAACAAGAAGGGATAGTCCTGGGACATCGAGTGTCCAGTAAAGGAATTGAGGTCGACCATGATAAGGTTTACATGATTGAGAAGCTATCACCGCCCACTTCAGTCAAGGCGGTGAGAAGTTTTCTTGGACACGCCGGGTTCTACCGGCGTTTCGTCAAAGATTTTTCCAAAATTGCTAACCCATTATGCAAACTCCTTGAAAAGGATCAGCCCTTTGTGTTTTCTAATGATTGCAGGTTGGCATTTGAGGAATTGAAGAAGAGGTTGGTAACTGCACCCATCATTGTTGCACCCAACTGGGAGCAACCATTTGAGCTCATGTGTGATGCAAGCGACTATGCTATAGGAGCAGTCTTGGGGTAGTGGAAGGATAAGTTGATGCACCAGATTTACTATGCAAGCAGAACGCTAAACAATGCACAGCTCAACTACATTGTGATGGAGAAGGAGATCTTAGCGGTGGTGTTTGCTTTTGACAAGTTCCGATCATATCTGATTGGTTCCAAGGTAATTGTATACAAAGACCATGCAGCTCTCAGGTACCTAATTGAGAAGAAGGAGTCTAAGTCGCGCCTGATTCATTGGGTGCTGTTGTTGCAAGAATTTGACCTCAAAATTCATGACCGTAAGGGCACAGAAAATTAAGTCGCTGATCATCTATCACAACTTTAAGGAGCTGAAAAATCAGTCGAGGTCGAAGAGATTCTGGAAACCTTTTCAGACGAGCAGCTGCTCGTAGCTAGCCTTGAGGATGCGCCATGGTATGCAAATTTTGCAAACTACCTGGCCTGCGGTATAGTTCCATATGACCTTTCATCTGTCCAAAAGAAAAAGATTTTTCGTTATTGCCGCATGTATTATTGGGACAAGTCTAATTTGTTTAGAATATGGGCTGATAATATTAGCCGAAGGTGTGTCCCCGAGATAGAACAATTTTCGATTTTGCAAACTTGTCACGTATCAGCATACGGAGGACATTTTGGAAGGGTCAGGACAGCTGCGAAAGTGCTAGAGGTCGAATTCTTTTGGCCAATTGTGTTTAGAGATGCGCACCTCTAGGTAAAGGGCTGCAATGAATGCCAGCGGACTGGGAACATTTCCCGTTGCCATAAGATGCCAATGAACCCGATTCAAGAGGTAGAGGTGTTTGATGTTTGGGGGATTGACTTTATGGGTCCGTTTGTCAGCTCATTTGGCAATAAGTACATCTTTGTTGCTGTGGACTACATGTCTAAATGGGTAGAGGCTGCAGCATTGCCCACTAATGATGCAAGAGTGGTGGTAGGATTTCTAGAAAAAAACATATTCACCAGGTTTGGGACACCAAGAGCGATCATCAGTGATGGAGGCACTCACTTCTGTAATAGAACCTTCGAGAAACTAGTTGCAAAATATGATGTACGTCACAAGGTGGCCACCCCTTACCATTCACAAACCAGTGGGCAGGTTGAAGTGTCCAACAGGGAGATAAAAAGTGTACTAACCAAGACGGTGAATGTCATACGAACTGATTGGGCAAAGAAGCTTGATGACGCACTCTGGGCCTATAGAACTGCATTCAAAACACCAATAGGTATGTCACCATACAAGTTGGTATTTGGGAAGGCATTTCATCTTCCTATAGAGCTAGAACATCGAGCGTGGTGGGCACTAAAGCAATTGAGCATGGATCCTGACGCAGCTGGACAAAATCAACTTACAGAGTTGCATGAGCAGGAAGAATTTAGATATCAAGCCTTTGAAAGCATGAGACTATACAAGGAAATAATGAAGAAGCTGCATGACAAACACATTGTGGACAGAGACTTCAAACTCGGTGACAAGGTATTACTGTATAATTCAAGGTTGAGATTGTTTCCGGGTAAGTTAAAGTCCTGATGGTCAGGATCATTTAGAGTGGTGCAAATGTTTACAAGTGGAGCTGTTGAGATCAAATCAGAAGATGGGACAAACAAGTTCTCAGTATATGGGCAAAGGTTGAAACATTACCTTGGAATAGTTGAAGAGAAAGGGGATACAGTGGTGATCAATCTGAAAGAACCCCAGTACGCAAATGAGGAATGATAGCTCAACTACTTGCGTCTTGTCGCGACGTTAAATCAGGTGTTGCATGGGAGGCAACCCACGAATGTGTTGTAAGTGTAGTATGTAACTTCATGTTTAGAAGACAAAAAAAAAATTCCCGTTCACCGCGACCGCAATGCAGACCACGATTGGACCACAGGAGGCACTACCTCAGACTGCGGCGTGGATCGCAGTGATGACCGTGTTGATAACTGGAGCTTCAATATTTCACCACGACTGCGGTGACGACAGCGGGAGACACTGTCTCAAAACCGACAACGGTCGACCGCGGGAGGGGGTGACCGAGTTTGTAAATTTTTTTTATATTTTTTCTATTCATTTCCTTTTTTCTTCCCTTCTTCTTTTAAATTAAAAAAACAAAACACACACCCCCTCTTCCCATAAAACACACGACCCTCCCCCTTAAATCCCCAATCTCTCTCTCTCTCTAAACCCTAACCCTCCCCTCCATACTCTCCTCTTCTTCTTCCTTCTTCACAAGACCCATCATCCCTCCTCTGCTAAGGTATGAATTTCGACCCCTCACCTTCTCTTTTCTTCCTATCTATTGTGTTGTATGCTAGTTCAATGTTGTATAATGTAGTATTAGTGCTAGAATATTTGTTTTGTTTTATTTTTTTTTCTTTTGTAGTGTAATTTCATTGTTGTTGGATATGTTGGTGAAGGGGCTGTGTATTGAATATTGAAAGGTTGTTGTTGGTGGGCGATTGTTTGTAGCAAGTGTGGGGNGTGCTAGGATATTTGTTTAGTTTTTTTTCTTTTTTTGTAGTGTAATTTCGTTGTTGTTGGATATGTTGGTGAAGGGGTTGTGTATTGAATATTGAAAGGGTGTTGTTGGTGGGTGATTATTTGTAGCTAGTGTGGGGTGTGTAGGTGTCATGAATATTTGGATTGGGGAAGTTTTCTTGATTCCCATGGGCCATGAATATGAAGATAATTGCTTTGCCCACAATGTGTTTGGGAAATTGCCTCAATGGAGTTATAAGGAAGATGTTGTGACATGGTTGTGGTGAATTCTGAGTAACCACCCATAGTCACACATTTTAGGATCATCCTAATACGCGTTTCTTTGTTTTGACAGGTACTATAAGTTCATCCCTTAAGAGACGAAACACCGGGTCCTCTGCTAGTTGCCTAGGAGGCTCCGCATGAGCTAGGGGCCAAACCAGTGCACCACGGTTTGATAGCACTCGGTTCGTATTTGAAGAAGCAGAGACAAGGTATAATCAGAAAGCTGCAAAGAAGTTACTTCATGAGGTCCATATCGATAGGAAGGCATTGGTACAGGAATGCCCCAATATGTTTAATGATCTACGGAGGTGTCAGCTGGACATCTTCTCTGAGCCTCCCAAGGAAACCAATATTCAGCTAGTACGGGAGTTCTATGCAAACCTACCAGAACACGAGGATGGGGTTGTGACTATGCGCAACACCCGGGTTAATGCTTCTATAGAGGTCATCCGTAGAGCGTATCGCCTCCCCATATTCACGGGTGATGATCACTACATCATGTCTATTCGCCAGATGGTTGACTGGGATAGAATTCTGGAGGTCATCTGTATACCTGGCAGACAGCCCAAATAGGTAGCACAACCGATGACTCTACACTCAAAGTCTCTTACTTGGGAGGCCAAATATTGGCTCACTATCATCACCACTCGGTTGCTACCATCCAACAATACCACAGATGTGAATGGGCCATGGGCCGCTATGATCTACTGCTTTATGACTCATCAAGGGCTTGATATCGCCGGAGTCCTCTATGAAGAAATGTTCATTCGATCGCCCGAGCTAATCAAAGGCCACTACTTCCCTTCGCTTGTCACCCATCTATGCCGCCTTGCTAATGTCCCTGAGAACTCTCGAGTTGATGGGAAATTACCTCTAAAACTCATTTCTGGGCAAAAAAAATTAGACTAGAGGGAAGAGCACCGGTACAACATAGTGATGACTTGTCTGATGAGTCTGTGGATGATATTGAGGCTACTGAGATCACAGCTCCTCCTAGAGGGGATGAGGCAGGATCATCACAACCACGCCAGAGCACTCGCATAGCTGCTTTGGAGCAGGAGATGACTGGACTGCGGACCTCCGTCGCTGACTTGGGTACCCGTATTGATGCAGTGGCTGACCAACAGGTGAAGTCGGAAAAGAAATTCATGGGCTGGTTGAGAGCTCTGGGTCACGCCTGCAACGTGAACCCAGACACAGTTTCAGATAAAGAGTGACCCCTTAGGGAAATTCCTTTACCTCATTGCATTTTATATAGTCAAGCCATGGGGACGTGTCTCCATTTTAAGTGTGGGGTGGGGGTAACTTCGTTGTATGTTGTACTTGTAAAAATTATCTGTTTGTTGTTCTTGGTTTTTTTTTTTTTGCGTTAATTGCTTTAGAAATAGAGTAACAGTTATTTAGGAAAGTTAAAATAGTAAGTGACTTGTCCCGACGATGGATCTCTTTCGGCGGGGTTCTTGAGGGACTAAGTCGAGAAACAAAATTGGAATATAGAGACTCTTCCTAATGACAGATCCTTTAGACAATTTTCTTAAGGGAAGCTAGTCTAGAGAAAATACCAAAAAGATTTTTTATTTTTTTTTATTTTTTAGGTAGTGTAGTAACTCCCCCTTGGTTTTTCTTTGGGCCATGGTTCTTTTCCAAGGGTTTAGCTTGAACCGGGTATAGGTAGATTTTGTTTTTTCTTGTTTTAGGTTAGGATTAATGGGAAACGAGTTTAAAATTGAAGAAGAAAAACCCATAGCGTTCTTACACCTAAACACAATAGACGCTAGAGTGTGGCGCTTAGCTTCAAGGGTTGAATCTTATTTAAGTGCCTTAAAAATTGTATGTTTGTACCTAACTTGAATACTCAAAGAAAATGTCTTGATAAAGTAATCCAGAGTGGGTCATGTGCCATATGTGTGTGAGTGTTACTGTATTCCATGCTTTACATTTGATACCTAGAACTTGTCCTGTGTGTTTGCAAAGCGAAATAGTAGCTTCATTTAGTCTTACAAGTGATATAGAAATTTCTTTGTTGAGACAGATATGTATATTTGACCCACCTAATTGTTATGTATCGTAGTTAACCCCTTTTAGCCTATAATCCTTTTTCTTTGGCAACCACATTACAAGTCCTACGTATTTGTTTGAATTAACCATCTATTTGAACCTTTTCACCTCTCATGAGCACTTGAATTATTATGAACTTTGTAAAAGTTAAAGTGTGGGGTGGTTGGTTTGGCTTTTGAGTCAAACTAACTGAATAAGGAGAAAGGTGCACTGTTTTTTTAAAAATATAAAAAATGGGGAAGATATATATATATATATATATATATATTTCCTTGATAAGTGGTGGCTCTTGACGTAGGTGTACTTAAAGAAGAAAGGGGTAATTTACATTGATGTAAAGGTGGAATTTTGGTTTGACATAAGTATAGGATTGAATCTTAAAAATGTATGTATTAAAGTGCTTAGGGAGGTGTAGCCACTCTTATATCTCAATGTATCCTACCCGTCCCGTATCCTACATTACAACCAAATAAAGTCCTAATTGATCCAAGATTGAATGAGCTCGATTAGTCGAGTACTACACTACGGGCAAGCTTATGGTGCATCTTTGTGGCATGTGAATGTTCTTTTTGGAGAGTGAGCAAATTCTGTCTATTTTAGTTCCTAATTGTTACCACTATCATTATACATATGGAACGACTCTCTTGTGTGATGTGAGGGCATGTGATTCACAAAGGAAAGGTGCGTCTTGACTATTGTGTAGAGTGGTTTGAGTAAGTGCAAATGTTACAGGGTACGAAAGATTTGATTCTTGAGGTAAAAGTTTGCTCACTACTAGGTGTAACTTTTGTAAAATGTTCGTGGTATGAGTCGTTGAGGGAAAAGCATAGGGAATGAATTTGATGGAGTGTGGTGAATTGCTCGAGGACTAGCAATAATTTAAGTGTGAGGTGTTGATAATAGGCTATATACTTGTTATTTACACCTTAATTGTCCATGTTTTGTTGTTGTTTTATAATGTAAATTGCCAATAAAATGCTTTAATTGGTGCTATTTGGTTTCGTAGGGAATACTAGATGTGAGGAAGCAACATGAAGTGTTTGGAGGCAATAATGTGAAGAAAACACCCACTCAAGAAGTAACCAAACACAAAAGAGTAAAAGAGAAGGAATGCGGAGACAAAAGCCCAGGCAGTGTTCACTGTGGTCGTCACCGTGGTCCGCACCGTGATTTGAGGCAGTGCCTCCCACGGTCGTCACCGCGGTCCGCGCCGCGGTTGCGGCCGTGGCGAACTGTTCACAATCAAGAAATTCAAGGGGCCAAAGTGTCAATTCGGGGAAACTTTTTGTAAAACCCTTGTAAGATGTATAAACTCGCCCAAGATAGGAGAGGCTTATTTTTTAGATTACTTTTGGAAGAAGAACAAGTGTGAGAGATCACCCAAAATAGCATAGTTCTTTATCTCTTCTATTTTTCTTGCAATTCTTCCATTATGAATAATCTATTAGTTTTATCTTCCGTTGTTATGAGTAGCTAAATACTTTAACCTAAGGTTTTGGTGAAACCCGTTGGGGATGACTTGGTTGTTATATTAATATAGTTTTGAATTGGTTGTTAATCTCTATTTGTTCATCTACGTTTTGATTATGGTTAGTTGAAAGGGCCATCAATTATCCATCCCTATTTAGTATGTATCTGCTTGAGAGAGAGTGCATATTTAGGTGATTGTATGAACAACATCACTCCCGGAGTATAGACGAGAGTCATAACCGAGAGTTTAGAGGTTGGATTAGAGATAACGATACCTCGGGTGAAATCTAAGTGAACCGTAATGTGAATCTAGCTAGCATAGCTTGAGAAAGTGCGTCTAGTAAATTATCATAACTGCTTAAGAAAGATTTATGATAGCTGGAGCGTTCATGATTGATGGAGACAACTAAGTTTCAGTTATAAAACATATATAACCAAGGAAATCAACAACGAGAGAAACCATTGCCTTAGATCGTATTCCAATTATATACAAACAAGCTTACTTAACTTTCAGCTTTATTTATTTTCAGTTTAGTTGTTAGATATATCATCAACTATGAATCACAAAGTTTGGGGAAATTGATTGTGTGAATTTAGTAAGTCCGACAAGAGTAATTCATAGGTTAATTCTCTGTGGTTCGACTCTAGGAAAAATTACTCAGACTATATTTGCTACGTCTGTGTGTGTCTTTTTATAAGGCATAGTTTGGCGTTATCAAGCTTCACTTTGTTTTACCCTGCTTCTTGTGGCTCTTCCTTTAGGCACTGAAGGAGCATTAGGTTTTGGGGATGAAGTTTTTCTTTTCTTGGATGGCTTGGGAACATTTGGGGCTTTTGGAGTTGTAGCTTTGCGTTTCTTTGGGTCATAACTTGCTCCAACCCTTATTAGTAAGTCAGCCAAGGTTTCCTCATTAGATGAAACAGGTTCATCTCTTTGTTTGCTTAGATGAACCAACCCCTCAATTGCTTCCCAGAGCCACTTCCCCTTGACTTCATGCCACTCTTTTCTATCCTCTCTTGTGCAACGCCACATATAGCCAGAACCTCTTCCTTCCCCTTTCCCCTCTCTTCACCATTTTCACCCTCTCTCTCTTTTCCTTTCTTCTTACCTCCACTCCTACTAGATTCAACCAATTTTACATCTCTAATAGGTCCAACTAGAATAAACCTAGTTTCTTGGTTTTCAACCATAGAAGAACTTACCTCAGCAGGGGTTTCTTGAGTTTTCTCAGAGTCAGAAGACTCATGTCCTTCACCTTCACTCACATATTGAAAGGCTTCGGACTCAGAACTGGAGTCAAATTTTTAGCTGGGATTTCTTTCACTTGGCTAGCTTTTAGCCTTTCACTTAACACCTTTCTCAGAGCACCAGAAGCTATAAATTTTTGAGCCACCATCTTCTGCCTTCGAAACTTAGGTTTTGGGGATTCACTAGGAGGAGTAGATGAGGATGAATTTGAGGGAGATGGTGGTGGAGGAGAACCAGGATGATCTTGTGGGTTAGACATTTTTGTTCGTTTCTTGAGTTAATTCGGGAATTTTGGAGAAGAGAGCAATTAGAGTTGAAGAACAGATTTTTGACAGTTTTAGAATAATGAAGAAGATTAGAGATGTGGTGTATATTTAAAGGGAATTGGACATTAATTTAGTAATGGCAGATTTTCAAGGGTCAATTAGAAGTCTAATCAAACAGTAATTCCAGACTCTTAATGATTATTGGCTTCCCTAGATATTAGGCAAAAATTACGGTTTAGAATTCTAGAGGGACGGAACTGGTTCAATGCCAACGGATAGAATTTTTTAGGAATTTGACAAGTATTGGACCTCGGCTCATGATTTAACCGTTAATATTTCTAGTTGTGCAAAGTATAGAAAACATACCTGAGCTTTGATATGAGCCTATACTGATGAACCAGGTTCTTCATTTAGAATTCTCTTGAACATGCCTCAAATACCATAATAGAGAAAATTTTGTAAGAGATCAGTGAGTCATATAAACATTTGTCACAGGAGTATACTAGTTAAAGTATGAAGCTGAGTAAAAATTAATCTAGATATTTACAAAAGTTCAGAATTTCTAGCCAAAAGGAATTTTTTTTCAATTTTTTTCATTGTGCATTCTAAACTAGACCTATTAGGTGATCTTAATCATCCCTAATTCAAACCTGTTCCTCTCAAAGTTTTCTCTACTTAGTGCTTTAGTGAAGATGTCAGCAATTTGTTTATCAGTAGCACAGAATTCTATGGAGATCAATCATTTCTCATAGTTATCTCTTAAGAAGTGGTGCCTAACATCTATGTGCTTAGTCCTCTTATGATAAACAGGGTTCTTTGTTATACTTATAGCACTAGTGTTATCACAGAATATAGGAATGCAACCAACTTCAATACCAAAATCTACCAGTTGTTGTTTGATCCATAGCAATAGAGCACAACAAGAAGCAACAGCAACATATTCAGATTCAGCAGTTGACAAGACCACTGAATTTTGCTTTTTAGTAGCCCATGACACACGACATGAACCAAGGAAGTGTGCCATACCTGAGGTGCTCTTCATATCCACTAGAAAACCTGCATAATCAGCATCAACATATCCTACTAGATTGAAATTGCTACCTTTGGGATACCAAAGACACAAATCAGTGGTGCCTTTCAAATATCTTAGTGTCCTCTTGACAGCAGACAAGTGAGACTCTTTAGGATTAGCCTGAAAGCGAGCACAAAGCCCTACACTGAAAATAATGTCAGTTCTGCTAGCAGTAAGATACAATAGTGAACCAATCATACCCCTATACAACTTTTGATCAACTGATGAAGCAGGTTTATCAACATCTAATTTAGTGGCAGTTGCAATGGGTGTGTCTATTTCTTTAAATTCTTCCATTTTAAACTTTTTGATTAGCTCTTTTGCATACTTCTGTTGATGGATCATGTTTCCATTTGGACTTTGTTTGATCTGTAAGCCTAAGAAGAAGTTAAGCTCACTCATCATGCTTATTTCAAACTTACTCCCCATTAATTTTGCAAAGTCCTTACTTAGCTTATCAGTAGTGGCCCCAAAGATTATGTCATCAACATAAATTTGTACCACGAGGAGATCCTTACCTTTTTCCCTTAAGAATAAGGTGATGTCAATCTTACCTCTTTTATATCCATGTGCAAGCAAGAATTTGGACAGTCGTTCATACCATGCTCTTGGACCTGCTTGAGTCCATAGAGATCCTTGTCTAGCTTGTACACATGCTCAGAACATTCCTTGCTTTCAAACCCTGGAAGTTGTTTCACAAACACTTCTTCTTTTAGGTAGCCATTTAGGAAGGCACTTTTGACATCCATCTATGAAGAGTGAATTTCATATGTACTGCAAAAGCTATGACAAGTCTGATTTCTTCTAGTCTTGCACTAGAGCAAAAGTCTCTTCATAATCTATGCCCTCCTCTTGTCTGTAACCTTGGACCACCAGTCTTGCCTTGTTTCTTGTAACACTTCCATTTTCATCAAGTTTGTTCCTAAAGACCCATTTTGTACCAATAACTGATCTATCTTTGGGCCTTGGAACTAGATGCCAAACTTGACTTCTCTCAAATTGATTGAGTCCATCTTGCATTGCATTGACCCAATCTGCATCCTGCAAAGCCTCAACAACATTTTTAGGTTCAATAAGAGATAAAAAGGCATTAAAAGCACACAAATTTTTTAGTTGTGATCTAGTTTTGACTCCAGATGTTGGATCAGTGATAATGTTCTCAATAGGATGAGAACTTTGATACTTGTGAGGTTTCACAACCAACTGGTTCCTACTAGCTGCTTCTCTCATGTGTTGTTTCTCAGGAACAGGGTCATGAAAAGTTTCTTTTAGGGGATTTATTTCAATTCCTCTTTGATAGGTTCCCCCTGTCAGGTTGCACTGGATGGAAGAACTTGTTCCATCACCTGTTCCTTCCTTTGGTGCCACTTTGAATTGTGTTGAGGCTTCAGTCAAATCATTTACCAATCCAATGGCTTCATCTTCATGCTCCTGTCTCTCAGAAAGAATGTTAGTTTCATCAAATACTACATGTACACTTTCTTCTACACACAAAGTTCTTTTATTGAACACTTTATATGTTTTTCTATGTAAAGAATATCCCAACAATACTCCCTCATCACTTCTGGGATCAAACTTACCTAGAGAGTCATTTCCATTGTTGTGCACAAAGCACTCACATCCAAATGCCCTAAGATGGAATATATTAGGTTTTCTCCCTTTAAGTAATTGATAGGGATTCTTCTCTACAAGAGGTCTAGTCATGCATCTATTGATTATGTAACATGCAGTGTTTACAACCTCTGCCCAGAAGCTATGGGGCAGCTTACTAGAAAGAAGCATAATCCTAGCCATGTCTTCAAGAGTCCTGTTCTTTCTTTTAACTACTCCATTTTTTTGAGGAGTCCTAGGGGCAGAGAAATTATGATCTATACCATTTTTATCACAAAATTCTTTAAACTTAGCATTTTCAAATTCAGTTCCATGATCAAACCTAATGGATGCAAGTTGATTTCCTAATTGTTTCTGAATTTTTCTAACAAAGGTAGTAAACATGTGAAATGCTTCATCTTTAGATGTTAGAAATAGAACCCGGGTAAATATGGAATAATCATCAACAAGCACCATTACATATTTCTTTCCACCTCTACTCATGGTTCTCATTGGACCACAGAGATCCATATGGACCAGTTCCAACGACTTGGTTGTGCTTACCATTTTCTTGCTTTTGAAGGATGATCTTACCTGCTTCCCCCTTGCACATGCCTCACAAACTTTCTCTTCCGTGAACTTGATGTTGAGTAACCCTATCACCAAATCCTTGGAGACTAATTTCTTTAGTTGACTTAGACTAGTATGACCAAGTCTTTTGTGCCACAGGAGGGGATCATTATCCAGCACACTTAAGCAGGTTAGTTCATTTTCAGAAAGAGTTGACAAATCTATAATGTAAATATTGTTATCTCTTTTTTCATACAAAACAATCTTGTCAGTGGTAAGGTTAATCACAAAGCATTTAGCAGAAGGGAATGCTACAAGGTTACCTTTGTCACACAGTTGTGACACACTGATCAGGCTATATTTCAAGCCATCTATCAAGTAGACATTCTCAATGGAGTGAGAGTTTGTCTTACCTACCTTTCCAACCCCAATAATCTCACATTTCTTCCCATTTCCAAAAGGAGACATTACCTCCCTTTAAGTCCTCGAGTGAAAGAAACTGGTTCTTGCTCTCAGTCATATGTTTTGAGCAGCCACTATCCATGTACCATATTTGGCTACTTCCCTTCACTTGGACCTGCAAAAAGAAATCAGGGGTTAGTCTTAGGAACCCAAACTAGTTTGGGTCCCTTTCTATAGGCAAAGGGATAAATCAGATTCCTTCTAGCCCACCCAGGTACCCTATTTTTTTCTTGAACAAAAGTTTTGTTCTTTTGACTGGCCTTTTCTTTTGCATTACATTTATTTTTGTAATGGCCAGTCTTGCCACAGTGTGTGCAGATTTTGTTCTCAGGAAGAGTGAGGTACTTGTTTTTAGGATCCCACTTAGGTGCTTGTGTCCCATAACCAAGTCCTCTTTTGTTGCTACTGTGATGTTCTTGTAACCAAGAGAGTGCATCAGAGGCCTTGTTCCATTTGCAAGTTCTGTTTAGTTCATATTTTACCTTCCCTAGATCTTCTTTTAGTACTATTATCTGCTCATCCTTTCTGTACAGCTCATCCTTCCTTTTTCCTAAGTTTTCTTCTAGGGTGAGATGTGTGTGATCAGCATTCTTCTTTCCTGTTCCTAATTTCAGTTTTAAGTTCTCAGACCTAAGTTCTAGGACACTAGTGTCAAGTTCAAGAACCTGGTTCTTTAACTTAGTATTTTTACTTTCACTTTCATTAGCCCTAGACTCTAGATTTTTACACTTGGCTTTTAGGATCACACATTTCATAGAAAGTTCTTCCTTTTTATTGTTGATTATCTTAGACTCATCAATAAAGTCTAGCAGTAGCTCAGACAACCTTTCTTTAGACAGGAATTTAATCTTGTCTTTGAGATGAAGAATACTTACCTCTTGTTCATCATCTGATTCTCCAATGGCCATAAGAGCTTGTTCATATCCAACTTCATCTTTTGAGTCTTCATCTGATGTTTCTCCCCAGGCAGCAACCATAGCCTTTTTTGAACCTTTGTTCCTATTTGGTTGAACCCGTTCCTTCTTCCTGTTCCTTCTCTTAGCACTTTCCTTTTTCCACTCCATTTCCCATTAAGGATAATTTTTTATCATGTGATCATTCTTTCCACATTTGTAGCAACCCTCATTGGTCTGTTTCTCAGGAGGCCTTGGTTTGTTAAAGGTTGTACCTCTTGAAGATCCCTTTCCTCTTATCAGGTACTTTTTGAAATCTCTTGTGATCATAGACATTTCATCATCCTCCATATCTGAACCTTCAGCAATTCTGAGAGCCAGACTCTTTTCCTTCTTGGGTGCATCCATTTTCATGGTTTGTCTTCTCATTTCATATGCTGTAAGGTTTCCAATTAGTTTATCCAGCTTGAGAATAGCAATATTCTTTGATTCCTGGATAGCAGAAATTTTGCTTTCTCAAGAGACTGGCAGAACCCTTGTTAAAATCTTCTCAACTTTGTCTTCTTCAAGGATAATCCTTCCAAGAGTCTTAAGTTCATTTGTCAGTATGGTGAACCTTGTATACATCTCTTGGATGATTTCTACTTCCTTCATGGTGAAATTCTCATATTGAGAATACAGCAGTGTTCCTTTGGACCTCTTCACTTGAGGTGTTCCTTCATGAGCCACTTGCAAAGTGTCCCAGATTTTCTTAGTAGTAGTACAACTTTGAATTCTACTGTAGTCGTCTGGACCTAGTCCACACACAAGACATTTCTTGGTCTTGGCATTCTTCTCCCATTTTCTTAAATCCTCAACAGTGCAGTCAGCTCTATTTTATGGCACATCTACTCCTTCAACATTCTTCTTTATGGTAGTCAGGAGACCATCAGTGACAATATCCCAGAGTTCATAGTCTTCTCCTATGATGTGATCCCTCATCCTGTTCTTCCACCAAGAGTAATATTGTCCATTGAAAAGTGGAGGCCTAGCAGTAGATTGCCCTTCCCAGTTCCCAGGTGGTGCACTCATGTTGATCTTTTCCTAAGGTCTTAACCTCTTCAAGGATAACCCGCTCTGATACCAATTGATGTTTTATACGTCAATACCATACAAGAGGGGGGTGATTTGTGTGGTACCCAATTTTTTGCTCTAGAAGAACCTGTTTCTTCTAGGTGTACTAACTCTACTGTTTGCAGAATAATAAGTACATAAAATAAGGAACAAAGATATTTTTACGTGGAAAACACCTGGCTCAAAAGGTGAAAAAAATCACGACCTACTACTCAGTAGGATTTTCCCAAATTTCCACTAAAATCACTGAGCCAAAATAGCATTTACAAAACTCTTTATAAACCTAAGGATTAACTCTAATCCTGTTGTAGCACACAGCCTCAATTGTTGCGACAACTTCAAGTTAGCATATAACTTGAACACTCTAAGTACCTAACACAATTGCTCCTATGAAAGCTGAAAGGTACATGTTTAAATCACCTACTAGAATTAAACTAGAATAAAAAAATTCACAATGAAATTGGTTCTTCTATCTCGTCCAAGTAGCTTCAGGAATGCACACTCAAATCTCACATAAATTGCTTGCAAAATTGCCTCGCTCTTTTACTCTCAATTTAGTTTAACTTCTGCGTTTGTGCAATACCTGTAAAAGAGAACAATCACTGTTATTTAATAAGTTAGTAATTAGAGTTTGATTGAGACTTAATTCCTGATCTTCCATCGAAGTTGAGTCCTTGAACAACACAAACTCCAACCATATCTTTTATCCGGATAGTGTTCTCTTCACATAAGGAGACTTTCTCTCCTTATCCAGTATGCAACCTTTTCGATCAGATAAGGAGATATTACTGCTTGATTAATGAGACTTATCTCCTTCACGTGCATCTCACATGTGTAGATTGATCATCACTGTGCTTCACATGATGGACCTGGTCCATGACTGAGTTCATTTGTCATTCTTCAAAACTTTACCTGTTCTTGGGCCAACACTCACACAACTAACATTAGTTGTGTGAGACTTCTTTTTCTCTCACAAATTTGTGGACCCTAATCTTACACTTCTGGGTCCACAAAAATTTGGGTCCACAAAATTGTGAGACAAAAAATATACCTCATACAACTAGTGTTAGTTGTATGAGATAAAAAATAAAAATTTTCGAAACAAAGGGAGTACTAATAAGGAGTCACACTCAAGGATAATGTTGTTAAGGTTTATTTTGAATACACCTAATTCCAGCTAACTCTTCCAACACAAAATGCAAAGGCCATGATAATCTTCCCTGAATGATCCCTACAAATACCATCAATACTTGCTAACCCCTCCATGTTTTAGCTACCATCAGTATTAATTTTGCAACTATTAAAAAGGTGGTTTCTCCCATTTAACAGATATACTGAGACAATTCTTGGAACTAGATTAAGCATTTATTGGCAGATATCTTCCCATCTATATGCCCATTCACCCCTGCTCTTGAACTTAGACAAAATCCATCTAAGATGAGTTATAATATGATAAAATAACCCTCTTCACATAAATTTTGGATGCTCCATGTTTATAAGCATCCATCACTGAAATAATATGCATGGTTTCTTTCTGAGGTTCAGAACAATAGAAACATTTGGAAACAAAATTGTTCCCATATCTTAAAGGGTATCATCAAAAGGTAACTTATCTTTCAAGATTTTCCATACCAAAAATGACATCTTAAAGGAAGGAATTTGTGCCAGATCTTTCCAAGAAACATAGAAAACTTCTCTCCTTTGTCTGATATTATTCCATGCTGAAGCCTGAGGCGGAATTAGGGCGGAAGGTTATTAGTTCAATTTCCACTAGCCACACTCTCCTATAATTTTTTAACTTTTTTTATTTTTTGAACCCCTTTGCGGAAATCATATCTCTGCCACTGGCTGAAGCCATATTGAAACTGCCCCCATTGTCAAGCATCCACACAGGAGAGTATAAGAAACATATCTATGCAGAGGGATAGACTGGATATGCTCAGGGAAAAATTCAGGAAGTTGTAGGTTTCCAACTTCCTATTTGTCATCGATAAAGATATCTCAAACCAGTGGCGGAGCCACTCCTTGGCAAAGGAAGTTAATTGACACCACTTCGTCGGGAAATTATACAGTGTAATTAGGTAAAATATTTTATTTTTATGTATATATATTATATGTTGACTCCCCTTTAATTTTTTTATATGCTCACTTATTTGTATTTTGACTCCATTTACGGAAAATTCTAGCTCCGCCATTATCTCTAACTAAGTAATTAACAGATCTTGCATATGAATTATCTGAGCTATAGCACCCATTTCTGACCAATTATCCCACCACAAACTAGAGTTACCTAAGTTGATATTCCATACAAAAGCATCTTCCACCTTCTCGATCTAATCTTTAACAGATTTTGCCATGATGTTGATTGATTTGGGCTGAGTTTAATAACCACAGGGTGGGAGATACTACAGTACTTGGCCAATAGCTCCCCAGAAGAACCTAGCCATGTAACTTTCAAACTGCTTAATAACTGTTTTAGGAGGTTCTAATGCAGATAACATCTGTATAGGTTGAGATTGTAAAACAGATTTAATGAGAGTGGCTCTACCCCCAACAGACAACAGTTTACACTGCCACCCTGTAGTCTTCTTCATATTTTTAGCCAACATGTCACTATAGTTTGATATCCTCTCTCTTCCAACATACAAAGGGCACCCTAAATATGTAATTGGAAAATTAGTATGTTTGAAATCAGTTACCTCCTTAATTCTCAGAATATCAGCATTTGAAGTGTCATGACCCAAGATCATTGCACGTATTGTCCTCTTTGAGCTGAGACCTGCACGCGGTGGCGGATCCAAGATAGGTGCTCACTCAATATTTATCTAAATATTTTTATAATTACCTATACAAATTTACTAAATCTTGTCAAAGCTAATGGGTGCTTGAGCACCCAAAATCAGAATATAGATCTGCCACTGCCTGCACGGATATGTCTTTCTTGGGCTACGCCATCTCGAGCCCCAAAAGCGGGTATACCATGTGAACTTGTGACATGCTTATTATATAGCTTTTCATTTTCCTCTCCCATTTGGATGTGGGAAAATCCTAAGATGACATGTGCACCCCTTTTTCAGAAGCTTGCAGTCTAGAAGCCTGTCAGTGTTGCTTGACCTGCCCTCTGTTGTAAGCATCACATGAAGCCTTTAAATCCACAAGGAAGCAGCTTTTTTCCGTGTTGATCTTTTGCCCTAAGCATTTTCCATAATTCACCGATGAGTCACCAACTTCAATGATCTTTCGCCACCAGATGTGAAGATCATCATATCATCAACGTATGCTAGATGTATCACTTGCGGCCCATGTTGCTTCATTCTGAAGCCACTATACTGGTTGATAAATGGCAACAGATTAAGCATAATAGTCAGCACTTCAGCTCCCGAAATAAAGAGCGAAGGAGAGAAAGGATCCCCTTGTTTTAAACCCTTAGAAGATTGAAAAAAAAAACCTTCTGACCCCATTAATCAAAACAGAATATCAAACATTGGAAATTGACCAACCCACTATCTCTATCCAATTCTCTAATTAAATTGCCAAAATACCTCAACACTTGTAGTAGAAAATGCCAATTGACTCTGTCGTAAGCCTTTGTCGTGTCCAGCTTAATGAAAATATTCCCTCCCACATTCTTTTTACTAATATCCTGTATTATTTCCTTAGCCAAAAGCACATTCTCTGTGATAGATCTACCCTTTAAGAAACCAGTCTGATTGTATGAAATGAGCTTGGCTGGGAAGTATAGTATTCAATCTGGATCTCAATATTATTCCTTTTCCCTCTCCCCTTCCTCGGTTTCATAGATAGAACTAAAAGTTTCAATGGCTTTTAAATACTCCTCCGTTTCAGTTTATGTTTTTTTTGGTCCGTTCCAAAAAAAAATGACTCATTTTTAAATTTGGTAACAATTTAGCTTAAACTTACAATTCTATCCTTAATGATAAGCTTTTATAACCACGCAAATACTTTGTCCTTATTTTTGACTTGTTTATAATCACAAATTCCAAAAGTCTTCATTTTTTTTTAAACTCTCTGTCCAGTCAAACAGGTTCACATAAATTGACACGAAGAAAGTACAAGATAGTATGGGTTACATCGGCATCAGTGAAGGCCTATAGCAAATAGGCTGGAGTCTGAAAATTCCACGGGTTTAAATGATGGATACCGTAAATTAGAAATTTCCAAAATCAATCTTCTATGTTTGGCTAAATTTTTAAAAAGTATTTTTGGTGAGGAGCAATTGGTGTTTGGTTAATTAATTTAAAATCACTGTTGATCGGTAATTAGTCTTTGGCCAAGTTTTTAAAAAGTATTTTTAAGTATTATTTTCTCAAAAGTATTTTCTGAAAAAGTGAGAATCTTTTTTTTTTTTTGTTTTTTTATTTTTGCTTCTCAAAAACACTAAAGCACATTTTTTCCTTAGCTTGGTGGAACACTTTAACTTAAGGGAAAAAAAAAATTGGCCAAACATTCTAGTATTAATCTATTAAAGCAAATTATATATTTGCTTTATTTTTCAAGTTGTCATATCTTATTTGCTATAAAAAGTTACCTCTTATTGCAGGTAACCTGTACACAAAATTACTTAAACTCAAATTAAATTCCAATACAAACACTAATAAGCCGTCTCCCCAACGGAAAAGAAATTCGACTAACCCTTTTTTTCCTTTCTTTTATTATATTGTGGGTCTAATATGTTAGGAAAGAAAAAACCTTTCCCTATACAAATTCGGACTATAACTAAGTTCACTAGGTCTAGGATTTGCTTCGCAAACTAATATATAAGTACATAAGACGGGGTTGAAATCACTTTGAAATTAACTCTCTGAACATGGAGTGTGTTTTTGAATACCACAATTGCTCCTCGAATATAATTACCAAAATTCATGAACCAACACAAGAATTAAATTGCCCTATAACCATTCAATTTCACCTTCTTACTCAAGAAAAATATTGGCATATATCATCCCATGATCCTGCACAATATCAACTCCTAGATAATTATAATCAAACTCATACCAAATCACTTCATCTCACAATTTACCCTTCTTTATACACGTCTCATGACATGCTTTACCATGTCATACAACAATATCTCGAGAACCTTTTTGAGAATAATTATCAACCAACTTTGATCCATGATACGATGGAGAAAATATGTAAAATTGTTGATGACGAATCTAACAATGGTCTTCGTCAGTTGGAAATGTTCGTTCATGTAACATTAAACATTGAACATGTTGGTTATATGAGGATATTATTAGAGGAATCGTCGCGCGACAATGGGACGGTACCAGCTAGTAAGTCATCCATGAAGTTGTTAAAGAGAATGGAGGTTGATGAAGAACGTACAAATGATGAGTGTGTGATTTGTTTTCAAGAGTTTGGGAAAAAGATGGAGTTATTGTACATGCCTTGCTCACATGGGTTTCATGCAGATTGTATTACCAATTGGTTGGAGAATTATGGCCATTGTTGCCCTGTTTGTCGTTATGAGATGCCAACTACTGAATTAGACTCCTAGCTAGGAAAAGAAACATTAGTAGTTTACTACCAATTAATGTTTGGAGTTGTATGATATTTCTCCTGCGTCTCAAATTATCTGTCATGATTTTTAAAAATAGTTGTCTCAAATTATTTGTCATTTTATTTTTTTCCTATTCTACCCTTAATATTAATTGTTCTTGAAGACTACAAATACCTCAATTTGCCTAAAAGATAGATTCTTTTTTTACAGTAATGTACTTTTCCCATACTGTTTAATAGTAGTGGAAGAAATGGGAATACAAATCACCAATGACATGGTACCTAGCCACTTTTACCAGAACAAAGCAACCATTTTTACTGGGCTGAACTGTTACAAAATGGCACAAAAGCTAAGTGGCTAGATGTTTCAGTAGTTTGATAAGTAACAGTGAGGGGATTACATTCCTTACAACACACAAGAAACTAGTGGACTCAGGAATTAGTTTCTGTTTTGTGAACTAATGTTTCTTTGCTTCTATGATTTTCTGATTTTGAACACAGTTTAGATAACAAGAGCTAACACAACGTACGAATAGGCTACAGAGTGAGTATTTCAGCATTGAACAAAAAAACAGATCTATGCTAGGAATGCCAATGCATTAATACATATACTAGACAACAAAAATTGGTAGATATAAGTGAAATGTACAATGACAACTAAATATATATATATATATTCTCTCAGTCACCTTCCGCGAGGAGACTTTTGATAAGCTTGTAATGGAGAAGCAGAGGGTGTCATATTCAGGGGCGAGCGGTGTCTCATAGGCGATACTGCCACGGGACTAGAAATATTCCTATGCTCGATATGTGAGAGTTTGCTAGCACCTTTTGGGGATTGAAGCTCTTCAAGAGCAGCTAAAACCTCAGACATTCGTGGCCGGAGCTTGGGTTCATTGCTTAAACACTGCCAAGCAAGGTTAGCAGCTGTATATGCTCCTTTCTGAGGATACTGGCCTTCTAATTTGGTGTCCATTATTCGAAACAACCTCCTCTTGTCACCCAAATATGGCTTTGCCCAGTCTACAAGATTCTGCTCTACACCGACCTTTGTGTTGTCAACAGTACGTCGCCCTGATAACAGTTCAAGCAACACAACGCCAAAGCTGTAAACATCACTTTTTGCTGTCAAACGACCTGTAAGATAGCACGATAATTAGTTACAAGATGATAGACAACAGTATCACAAGCATAGTTTGTTCAGTCGTGAGGATAATAATCATCATATTCACTATAGCAAGTGACTTCATAAGGAAAACACAGACTTATGTTTATTCCTAATAAGAAATAAAACGCTTTCTTCTTCGTGAAGATATACCGATTTTGTCAAAAGTTACGGACGAATAACATTGGTAGGATATTTTTAAGCGGCATCATAGGAATCTGGGTAAGACTATGTATAGACCTTTTCTCTATGTTCAAGTAAAGCAAAAGGCCATAACAAAAGTAGAGATAACATTGTTTTTTTCTGAAAAACAAATATACAAACACATTCCCCAAATATATTTCCTCTTCTCTAGCAATTAACGCCAGCAAAGAACATAAATCCAGCATGCTGGTAGAGTATTACCATCATATCCAAATTATGAAAAGTAAAGCAGATATAGCAAGATCTTACCACAAAACAGTTGGTGGTTAAAATATAATAATCCTAATTCCTACATGATGGATCTCTAACCAAAAGGCCGTGCTATAAGTTCAATACAGCTAAACAGAGAGGTAATGTATTAACCTGTAGCAACATATTCTGGAGCAGCGTAGCCTTGTGTACCCATTACTTGAGTGGATACATGTGTGCGATCACCGGTTGGCCCAGCCTTAGCCAAACCAAAATCTGACAGCTTTGCATTAAATTCCTGCAGTCACCGAATGCAAACATGTTTTAAGCTTCGAAAGATACCAGAGGACTTAAGGGAAGGCACTATTACGAATAGAGGGATCAGGGTCTGATACATACTGCATCCAACAGAATATTAGAAGCCTTGAAATCCCGATATATGACTTGTTCTTTAGCATCGTGAAGGAAAGCAAGGCCTCTAGCAGCACCAATAGCCACCTTAATTCTTGTTGCCCAATTCAGAGGTTGAGGTCCTCCTGTTTAGCAAAGATTTAGCAAAGGTTACCACCAATTTGTAAATACACATAAAATACAAGTTTCTTTGGATGGCTGAATTACGTTTGGTCAAGTTTGACAAGTGTCGAACTGCATATATCACAAAGACTACAAAAGAAACTATGGATCCAATTTAGCATGAGCCAGCTACACGTAAAAACAAGAGCATAACTCAACCCAAAAACTAAGCTAGCTCATAAGTTGAGAATTGCCAAAAACCATACAAAGAAATCCCATCCCTAAATAGCGGATATGGGAACTTAACAACTATTAAAAGGTAAAACAGAGAGGCAAGCAGCCGATATGAAATCACAGCAGTGTGACAAATCCAAAGCAAGGAGTAAGGAGAAAGCTGACATACTTCTAAACAAATGGTTCTCCAAGCTTCCTTTAGGCATGAACTCATACACCAATAGGTGGTTGTCACCATCGATGCAATAGCCAATGAGTTTAACCAAATTTTGATGACGAAGTTGCCCGAGGTAATTAACTTCAGTCTGCAAATTACTTGATATTAATTACAACGCAAATGAGAATAATAATTTATTTAAGCAGGAATAGTGCATAGCGAACATACCAACCACTCCTTGTGACCTTGAAAACCTTCCGGCTTCAATTTCTTGACAGCAATCACCATTCCTGAACCAGGCTTTGCAGCGGTAAGATTATGTTCATCGATCCATCCTTTAAAAACATAACCAAATCCTCCTTCCCCAAGAAGACTGTCGGGTCTAAAATTCCTCGTTGCATTTTTCAATTCATTGAATGAGAAGGATTTGACATTAGGAGAAAATAATATTTCGCCTTCGGATCTTGGAGTAGGGAGGCTATCACAACTGCTTTTCCTTCCATAGGATGGAATACTTAGGCTTGATGGAACGGAAGAATTGCTGCTTTTGCTTGGAAATTTTGAGGCTTCAGAAGCTAGACGATAAAAGAGTAGGAAATGTCATTATTCATTCACAACAATCAATAAGCATTCTTGCAATAAAATTCTCCTTTTCAACACCTTGTGGTTAATTTTAGGAGACAAGCCAAAGACTTTGCTATGTCATCAATTTCAGTTGACACTTTTAAGTATGAAATTACTATGATGTGTTTTACATCCTAAACATAAGAAAACTGGACATAAACAAGAAAAAGAATCATATTTGTTCGATGCATATAAGCAGAAGAGAATGACTTCTAAACAATCTAATCATCTCTGAGTTCAAATGAAAATAAGGATGACAAAGCAACTAGACAACACCAAACAGAGAGATTACAAAATTCAAATAAAAATTCTAAACCAGCAACCAAAACTCACAAATTTCACTACTAAATTATCTTGCAAAAGTCAAATAATTTGGAAAAAAAACTAAAAGATCCATGCTTTTATGTACCAACGTAAATAGACTACCTGATCAAACCAAATGCATCAATAAAGAGGAGCAAAAAATAAAGCCCACACATCAGATTTCTAACAAGTAACAACTTAAACTCACCTCATACACTAATTGGAAGCAATCAAGATTACAGTTGACAAAGAACAAAGCAAAGAACTAAATCAAACCCATCATATAGCAGAAAAAAAAAGATACCCAAAAACCAATCTTTAATTGCTTTTATACCCCACAAAAAGAAGAAAAACAAAATAGGGATGCAATTAACTGATAAGAGACATAACAAGACTAATGAAAACAATCAAGATTTACTGCTGAAAAAGAGCAAAGCAAACAAAATCACACAAAAACCAATTTCTAACTGCTTCTACACACACACACACACTCAAGAGCAAGAAAAACAGAAAAGGGTGAATTACCAGAAGGGGTATTAGAGCTCAAAGTGGCTTCAACTCTAGCTGAGGAACCTATGCAATTCCCCATCAGAACAAAACTATAGCAACCTCACAAAATATCAAGCAAAAACTCTCCAAAATCAAGTCTTTACAACAATATTTCTGCAAAATGTCAAATCTTGCACAACCCAAATACAAGATTTTTTGGAGGGGTTGTACAAAATTTATGTGAGCTGAAAAGTTTGGTACGTTTTAGTTGAAAAAAATGAAGATGAGTCACATGAAACAACCACTAAGAATAGTACTTGAAGGCTTTCAGTTAGTAGATAAATATAGAGGAATTAATTAAGGAAGTAGAGGGGAAGAGATATAGAAATAGAGGAGTAGCTTCCTTTTCCATTTCTCACTTGTTTATTAGAACTCACTTTATTAATCATACATAAAACGACACAAATGCGTGTCTACATTATGATAACGTGGGGCGTCACTACTCGTCATCTCTTTTTTAACTCCTAATTTGCCCCTACCCACTCAGCATGTCAAATCTATAGAATTTCAGAAATTTTCTAGGAAATGACTTATATAACCCCCTTGTATTTGCCCTTTTTCTTAATATTACTCCCTGGATCTCAATTTATGCGGAGGAAATCGAATTTTGAGAGCCAAACGAATTCTTTTATAATAATTTTTATATATGTTTTTTAAATATTTTAAATTATTAATTATTGTGATTCAGAATGCTTTTTAAGCATTTTAAATTATTAATTATTGTGACTCAGAATATTTTTTATGTAATTTTTAAATATATACCTTTTAGTCTCGAAATCCAAATTTCACCAATGATAGAAAGAAGGAGTAATAAATTAAGAAAAAGTTAAGAAGTGTAGAGGAAAATTTCTTCTTTCATTAATTATATACTAGTATAGCACCCACAGGATGGGCGAAGAATATAAATTATGTTGTATGATCTTATTTGTTTGATCATATTATATGACATTGCTTGAATTAAAGTTCAACTTCTCCTTTTTTATTTAGTAATATATGCCTAATAAGAAAATCTTATGAAATTAGAAAAAGATTCATATGGTCATTTGGTCATCAAAACTTTTCAATTCCTCACTTTTCTTTATTACATAATCTACTATATTTAGTATTATTTTATCTTCTATTATGATATTTTTTTTTCTCCTTTTAATAATATACAGATTCTTTTTACCACATATTTAATTTAAAATTCTTGATCCCCATTAGTTATTTATTAGAGCAAAAGGTGGGGAAATTTAGGATAACCTAAAATATATAGTAGGTAAATTAGTTTAGGTCCAACAAAGTACATTAACTGTTCTTAGATATTATTCGATATAATTGAAAAGCCTAATATCAAGGAGCTGAAAAGAAAATGAGAAATATACGACCAACAGCCCCACACGTTGGGGTATTAGAGCTCAAGAAACATATTAGATAATCTATTTAGAGGCAAAATAAAATAAGCTTTCTGCTACAAAAATAGTATTTCATGGATTTAGGATGTGTGTCACTTGGTAGGCGCTTGGACATAAAAGGTGTAATTTTTTGAAAAAAGAATTTTTTTAGAGTTAAATGATATTTGGAATTTGAAATTATGTTTGGACATGCATTTCACTTGAAAAAATATTTCGATTTTATTAGTGAGCAAGAAAAAATTTAACAATTTGAAAAAGCTCTTTTTTGATTTTTTTTCGAAAACTTGCAAAATTTTATGAACAGACATATTTTTGACAAAAAAAAAAGAAATGGACAAACGGATCCTTAGATTGCTCTTGGGAATAGGGCTGTTTATCGGGCGGATTGGGCGGCTATTTATTCTTGACGGTTTGACTTATCGTTTATCGGCTTTTAGATGTATTAATCCGCTAGCCACCTGATAAGATATCGAGCGGATTGGTATCAGTTTAGCTCTTATCGGGCGGTTTATTGGCCTAATTCAATCTATATTGCACATGACGCAATTTACCAAATTTAGCGAGGGTCCAAAATTTGCTTCGTCGTGCTTCAAACGTATGTTGATGTTGGTCAAAGAATGGGATTTCTTGCTCTTGTTTTATAACTGCTGCAATTTTCTTTAGATGTCGCTCTAATTTCTAAACAATCCAAGAACACCTGCTGAAATGTGTGCGGACTGACGTTTTTTTTACATGCAAGCAAACTTGCAGATGAATATGTTAAACCCAATTTAACAGCAGATTCTACTCGTTAAACTATCTCTTGTTTGTTAAGTTTTGATACTTCCACTGCACCTACTGGAGGTGGTAAGAATATGTGAAGCAATCAAGTAAATTGTTTTTGGTTTGATAGGATTGAAAAGAATGCGCGAAGCAAGCAATAAAAATTTGTCTATGAGTAAATTAGTAATAGAGAATCGAGATAGAGTACTGGAAGTGGAAGAAGAGTTTTTGATATATATATATAACGGGTTAACGAATTATCCGTTAAGAAAATTGAATAATCCGCTCCAAACCGATAAGCCATTAATAAAAAAAATCAATTTGTTCTCCGTCTGTTAAACCGTTAACCCGATACCAATAAACCATTAAGCTTCGGTTTCGATTCAATTTTCGGTTTCAGTTCGGTTTTAAACACCCCATTTGGAAAGATGATATTTTCACATAGAAATATACCAAAGAGATAATTGTGAATAAAGTGTTCGAAATTCTAGATTCTATAAATTGTTGCTGGTGACTTGACTTCAATATGAAACGGTTGTTAAACATACGAGTATCAGAAGTTAGAAAACAATCTTTATATTCCTGCAAACAAATAAAAGTATTTTTATTCGGTCCCTTTACTTTTTTATGATTGGCTTTTGCATGGCTCTAATTAAGAAGATATTAGCTAGAAGGATTCACTATATTAATCTCTCTTCACATTAATAATTAGAGTAAGGATAAAAGTCAAAAATTTAATTAATTTTTCTTGATTTTCTAAATTAAAAATCATTTTGAATTAATTATTTTTAATAATCATAAGAACTATAAAAAGGTCAGGAGGACTACAGCTTTTAGTCGTTTTCAGAAACTAATGTAATTTGTTGCCTAACACATTGCACACGTTTTTATGTTCAAAGTCTCAGACACGGCTAACATGTAGTTATATACAGTATTTAAACATTTCTTCAGAAATAAACAACTTAAATAAAATGAAAAAAGAAATATAAAAGGACCAATAATAAATGTATATGTCTATAACTAGATAGAGTGACTTGTCCATACTCCACACACCGTCCATCCTTAGTGTTAATGTGTAGCTTTACGAAATAGAGAGATTTTTTTTTAGGAAATTAAAAGCACACAAACAGAGGCAGAGTCAGGATTTAAAGTTTCGGGTTCGAGGTTGTATTCCTTTTAATTTAAATTACTATGTTCTAAATTAATATTATATATTCAATGATTTTTTTAGACAAATACATATATTGGACCAAAACGACTGTGTTCGGCCAAACTCATATACTCGATGGCCTAGCTCCGCTCCGGTACACAAACATGTGTGAGTGTAAAACTTGAGAAATAAATTGGAGCAGTTGCAAGAGGAAATGTGTTTCTTGTCCTGGAAAATGAAAGCATAAAAGGTTGAGTTTAAACTTATAAAATGGTCCCCAAAAATCATGGAATTTTCGAGGAGGAAAAATATTTAGTTCACATATTAAATATTTGACTTAGAACATGACAACTGTCAGGGGCGGAACTAAAGTTTACGATTTCTAGTTCAGTCGAATTTAATAACTTCGATTCATATTTTGTATTTATTCTTAAAAAATTCATTAAATACATACAAATACAAATAAAATCATGAATCTGTAAGTTTGCGGGCTGAAAATGTTCAACAAATTTAAAGGATGGAGCAAGGGGTAAAAGCGAGGAGTAAATGAAATTCAGGGCTGGAAATGTCATTTCTCCTTTTTGGAGGGCGTGGACAACATTTAACTACTTTATTTACAAGACACTTTTTGAAAAAGGCAAGCAAAGCATATAGTAAGATACTAAGATATTCCATTTTTGTGCAATCAGAAGGTACCAACAAGGAATTTAATATAATTTTGATTAATATACTTTATCTTATACAAAAACCAATAAGCTAGTGGCTGAATCAATATACTTTAAAAACAAGTTTCGTTGACTGACAGTGAAAGTATTTAATTCAAATCCACTTCAATCCCACACTTTCTTCTTGATGCAGCCCGCAAATTATTTTTCCCACTTCAAAAGTAGAGTTCATACTTCAATTGGATTTATTAAATTAAAGGGAAATAGTCCTTTTAAATAAATCTAATGATTTTTTAATTACTATTATCCTTATTGTTGTAGAAACTTGTAGAAGTGAGAGTGAGAGGCAAATGATACTCATAGGTTCAAATTGTAATTTTTTCTTCTTCTTGGAAAGAGTGGACTACAGTTTACTGAGGCAACCTTTTTTTTAAGGCAACCATGCACAAAAGAAATTCCATTCATGTAGAGTATTTGACAATCTAAGCTAGCCAGTTGATCCACAAGAATTCAGTTGCTTTTGCCCAAATATCATACATGTTGTATACGGTTAAAATCCAGGATAAAATTACCTCCGATTTATCGTTGTGAGACGAGGAACGGCGTTATTTCTTACTCGCTTGAGTGAGACCGAAGATATTCACAGATCGGAACCAAGAACGGACGAATGATATAACGGGTCTCGAGCACGGCCGAACCCGGAGGGAATCATGCTCGAGTGGGATATAGAATCAAGGATAAAGGAAAGACGGTTGCAGGAGACAAACGTGGAGCCTAAATATCTGCCATCACCAGGGGATTGCAGGACGGATCACGCTCGGTATCGATTGTGGATCCTATTTTCTTGGGAGATAAGGAAGGAAAAGATTTTTATCTTATTTAGACTTGTACTAGGTTGAATCTCCTCTACTTTATAGAGAGGAGAACCCTTTCATTTTTTGGGCATTGTTTTACACGAATAATTAAGGCAATAAAATTTACTTGGCTCTCAATAATTGTTTTAAATGTTCTTTAGTTATTCACTCAATTATTCGGATTCAGGCTCTATCTCGAGGGCTCAATCGAGACCAGTCATTGGCATTTAAGCTGAACATAAGGCTTAATTACTACGGCACATAGGTTTGATCTTTTTATCTCATTTTAATTCAACTATTTAGTATTCTTTGATCATTTGCATTAAACTAAACCATATATCATTTAAATCGCGTACAAATTTAATTATTATCTAATTTAAGGGGTAAACAGTTTACGTCAGCACTGGGAATGAGTACGTCCTTGTCTTCCCATTTGTCGTCCTCTCAGATAGCTTTAAGTGCCTTCGGTGTAATGGAGCAGACATACCTCCACGCTTCCACACCATGATCTTCTTGTGCGGAGGATTTCTAAACTTTAAAGTCGTTATCTATGGAGCAGCCGCCGGGTGTAAAATCTGTAAGAGGAGGTCCTGGGGCTACTACCCGATGCACAGCCTTGGTGCTGGTGGCCGAAGAAGAGGTCGTCGATGCAGTTTCAGATACTGATTTTGAAGTCCTCCCTATCCGTTTTTTAGAATAGGAAGATCTGGGGATCTCATATGAGTATTTGAAGATATGTTATGAAGATACGAAGAACAAGTTGTGAAGGTTTGAAGGAGCGACGAATGGATGAACCTATGAAAAGTTCGAAGGTAACTTGGGGAAATTTGAAGACATAGAACAAAAAAGTGAAAGTAAAAAATCGGAACTTTTATTGGGAAAGAATGATTGCAAGATGTTTTGAAGGGTATCAGCCGAGGGTGTTCAACCAACGACTGACGCGTGTCCAAAATCAAAGCAACATGACTGATAGAACATTTTGGTTTGTCAGCTTGAGCATGATTTACGAAAGAAGGAACCAGAGTCAATTAGTCACTTTTGTAATCTATTATCTAAGAAGTAATAAGACTATCTGTATACGGTTAAAATCGAGGATAAAGTTACCCCCGATTTCCCATTGTGAGACGAGGAACGACATTATATGTTACTGGCTCAAGTGAGACCGAAGATACCCACAAATTGAAACCAAGAATGGACGAATGATATAACGGGTCTCGAGCACGGCCGAACCCAGAGGGAATCAAGCTCGAGTGGGATGTGGAATCGAGGGTAAAGGAAAGATGATTAAAGTAGACCAACGGGGAGCCAAAATATCTACCATCAGCTGAGGATTGCAGCGTGGATCATGCTCGGTAGCGAATGTGGATCTTATTTTCGTGGGAGGTAAGAGACGAAAAAGATTATTACCTTATTTAGACTTGTACTAGGGTTAAATCTCCTCTACTATAAAGAGGAGAACCCTTTTTATTTTTTGGACACTATTTTGCACGTATAACAAGGCAATAAAATTTACTTTGGCTCTCAGCGGTTGTTTTAAGTGCTCTTCAGTTGTTCACTTGTTTATTCGGATCCGAGCTCTATCTCGAGGGCTCAATCGAGACCAAATGTTGGCATTTAAGCTGAACAAAAGGCTTAATTACTACGCCACAATGGTTTGATCGTTTTATCTCATTTCAATTCAATTATTTATTGTTCTTTGATCATTTATATTTGTGACGACCCTTGTTTTTTCTTTCATTCCGTGCTTTCGAGGCCTTAAAAAACTCGCTTTTAGTCGCCTTAATTTGCGTGCGCAGTCCGAGCGCGTAGCGAAAAAACTTAAATATGAATTCTGTATAAAAATTGATGAATTTTGATATTAATATGATTAAAGTTGACTTTCGTCAATATTTTGGATAAACGGACCCGGACCCATGATTGAACAGTCCCGAAAGGTCCGTAGAAAAATATAGGACTGTGGCATATGCCTGGAATAGAAATCCGAGGTCCAGAGCCCGAGAAATGAATTTTTAAAAGAAATTATTTTTCTGAAATTTATATGGAAATTTGAAATGAAAATGGATTAGAAAATATTGGTATTGGGCCCGTATTTTGGTTCCGGTGCCCGGTACAGGTCTTATATGTGGTTTAAGACGTTTATGGGTAATTTGGTTGAAATCGGACGTCATTTGATGTGTTTCGGACCTAAATCTCTAAGTTTGAAATTTTTATGAAGTTTGATGAAAAAGTGATGATTTTGAGGTTTGATTCCTCGCTCTTGATGTTATTTTGGCGATTTGATCGCACGGTTGAGTTCGTATGAGGTTGTTGAGTTAGTGTGTGTGTTTGGTTAGGAGCCCCGAGGGCTCGAGAGTGTTTCAGAGGTGGTTCAGGGTGTTTTGAACTTGGGAAAAGTAGCAGATTTTCTGCAATTTTTACACAGTATTTTCCTTCTTCGCGATCACGGCCTTCAGCTCGCGTTCGAGTACCCTTAGCCTTCCCTTCATCGCGTTTGCATCCCACCTTATGTGATTGCGTAAGCCAACTCAGGACCCCCCAGTAATTTCTTCATCGCGTTCGCGAACTAGTCCTCGCGTTCGCATAGTAACAACCTCTTCTTCATCGAGTTCGCGTACCCCATCTCGCGTTCGCATAGACCAAAGTCTTGGACCCCAGCCCATCCTTCTACGTGTTCGCGAATAGCATCTCGCATTCGCGATGCCTTGACCCATTTTCCCTTTGCGAACGCGGCCCCCTTTCCGTGAACGCGAAAGGCATTATTGCCCAGCAATTTTTAAATGTCAAAACAGAAGCAGTGACATGTTTTATTCCAAAATTCACACGATCTCTTCTTCTCCACAGCCCCTAGGTGACTTGTAGAGCAATTCTTTACCAAATTTTCTTGGGTAAGTATTATCTAACTCATTTTCTTCATTTTCTATCATCATCCATTGAAATCCTAGGCCTAAAACATGTAATCTGGGATTGAAATTAGGAAAAATGGGTAGAGTTAGGGCTTTTCAATCTTCTTTGATTTAGACCTCGTTTTGGGGTCGAATTTGAAAATAAATTATATATACGGGCTCGTGGGTGAATGGGTGATAAGGAATTGGTCCAAATCTCGTGTTTTGACCAAGCGGGCCCAGGGTCAATTTTGGAATTTTTTTTGGAAGAAAGGTTGGGAATCTATATTTAGGCATTAGGCTTGATTTATTTAGCTATTATTGATATTATAAGGTCGTTATTTCATAGATTCGATTGAGTTGGAGATGAATTCGATAGGGAAAGCAGTCGTTGTGGATTGATTCTAGCCATGGAAGTTGAGGTAAGCGTTTGGTCTAACTTTGTCTTGAGGGAATAGGAGTGGAGTCTTATATGCTAATTGTTAATTGTTGAGTACGGTGTATAGGCATGGTGATGAGTACCTATACACTGGTATCTAGCATGACCGTGTGTCCTTATATTGAGATTATCCTGAATTTGTTATGATTCTTCCATGCTTATTTGATGAGTTCTATATATTGTAAAGAACATGAGACAGAGATTATGATTACTAAACTCCGTGGAGCGTTGGTTCGAGTTGTGTTACGGATTGAGACGGTATATGATATGAAATGGCTCTTTAGAGCAATGGCACGAATGAAAGTGTATTATAAGTGAGAAGTGTAAGAAAGAGAAAGAGTTGATGGTTACTCCCTTGCCGGGACGTGTTATTGGTTTTGTTGATTTTCTCCCTTGCCGGGATTTAGATGTGTTGTTATATTCCCTTGCCGGGATTGCTGTCACTAGTTGTTACCCCCCTACCCCTTACTTGTGATTGTTGATTGGGTGAGGTTTTGTTATTTATATATGGATCGGGTTGCACGCCGCAACGACACTATATATTTATGGATCGGGTTGCACGCCGCAATAACACTATATATTTATGAATCGGGTTGCACACCGCAACAACACTATATACTTATGGGTCGGGTTGCACGCTGCAACAATGATAATTGAGGATCGGGTTGCACGCCGCAATAGTATTGTTTGTGATCGGATCGGGTTGCGCGTCACAATAAATTATAGCTTAAGTGTGCTTATTCCGGATTTAAGTTTCTGTTGGTTGTTCTATCCTTAAGTTTAGACTTCTTGATTTAATTGTTGCCTCCCCACAGCATGTCTCCCCCTCCTTTTATAAACTGCTTATTTCCTGTTTATTTTCCGCAATATATTTCATAACTGCACAGGTTTATCTGGTAGTCTGGTCTAGCCTCGTCACTACTTCGCCGGGGTTAGGCTAGGAACTTACAAACAGCATTGTATTTTATTCAGACTTTGTTTTTAGTATTTTATAGACGTTCGTGAGTTAGTGACTTCAGTCCTGGGTAGAGTTTGTGATTGAACTTTCGCATTTGTTTTCAGTTATTTATATTTAAGACTTCCGCTTTATCATATTATATTTTATTTTTATTAAATGGTCGGAAATTGCTAAATGAAGTAAATTGAGTTGGCTTGCCTAGCCCTATTAGTAGGCGCCATCACGACTCCCGAGGGTGGAAAATCCGGATCGTGACAAGTTAGTATCAGAGCACTAGGTTACATAGGTCTCGCGACTCACGAACAAACTTAGTAGAGTCTGAGGGATCGGTACAAAGACGTCTGTATTTATCCCCTAGAGGCTACGGAGTTAGAAAATTTTACTTTTGTTCTTTCTTGTCATGCGATTCTGTTTCTTAAATATTGATTTCTACTCTGTTCTTTCGCAGATGGCGAGAACACGTGCTTCCTCTTCTACCGCGCAGCATCCCGAGCCCCCAGCAGCAGCTCCTACGAAGGGCAGAGTGCGAGGCTGAGGCCGAGGCAGGGGCAGAGCTCAGTCCCGGGTAGCAGTCCCAGATGTGGAGCCTCATGTTGATTATGATGAGGAGGTTCCAGCCCCAGCAGCTCCGGTGGGCCCATCTCAGGTCCTAGAGGGGTTCATAGCCACACCAGTTCTTCAGGACGCTTAGGTCAGATTGGTAGGCTTTATGGAGAGCGTCTCTCGAGCGGGTTTGCTTCCAGTAGCACCAGCCACTTCTCAGGCTGGAGGAGGAGTTCAGACTCCTGCTACGCGTACTCCGGAGCAGGTAGCTCCCCAGGCTCAGGTTCTAGTGGTTAAGCCAGTTGTGGCAGTTCAATGGGGTATTGTGACTCAGACCGGCAATGGAGCGTCTATGTCCACAGATGCTTTGTGGAGCCTGGATAGGTTCACCAAGCTCTTCACCACCACATTCAGCGATGCTTCTACAGAGGACACCCATGATTTCTAATATAGCTGCCATGAGGTTCTTCGGACTATGGGTATTGTGGAAACCAATGGGATCGACTTTGTCACCTTTCGACTAGCAGGATCCGCCAAGGCTTGGTGGAGGGACTATTATTTAGCCAGACCAGCAGGGTCGCCATCCTTGACTTGGGACCAGTTTGCAGAGTCATTTTTGGAGAAGTTTCTCCCAGTTACTCAGCGAGATGCTCTTCGCAGGCAGTTTGAGCGCCTTCAGTAGGGCTCCATGTCAGTTACTCAGTATGAGACCCGGTTCATTAATCTAGCTCGCCATGCTATTGTTATACTCCCCACCGAGAGGGAGAGAGTGCGGAGGTTTATTGATGGAATGATTCAACCGATCCATCTCCAGATGGCTATGGGATCCGGGAGTGAGATTTCTTTTCAGGTGGTGGCCAATGCAGCCCGTAGAGTTGAGATGGCTCTTGCACGGGGAGGTGGTCATGGGTCTGATAAGAGGCCCCGTCATGCAGGTAGATTCAGTGGTACCTCGTCTGGAGGTAGGGATTCTTATGGTAGAGGCCATCCTCCGAGGCCCTTTCAATCAACCCTACAGGTCTCTCATGGTACTTCAGGCGGTAGTGGTCCTCAGCGGCATTATTCTGATCAGTATCCTATCAGTGCACCACCTCTTCAGAGCTTCCGATGCGGTCATTCAGGTCGACAGGTTCAGTCTCAGTCTTCTCAGCTACAGCATTCAGGCGGGGTGCTATGAGTGTGGTGAGTATGGTCACATCAGGAGGGCTTGCCCGAGGTTGAGGGGTGCTCAGTCACAGCACCAGGGTTCTCATCCTATGATACAGGCAGCAGGTGATCCACAGGCTACCCAGCCATCTAGAGGTAGGGGTAGAGGCCATAGAGGTGGAGGTAGAGATCATAGAGGTGGAACTCAGACCGCCAGAGGTAGAGCCCAGCCAGCAATCGATCATCCTAGAGATATGGTTAAGGGAGGTAGGGCCCAACCCCGGTGTTATGCTCTCCTAGCCAGGCCAGAGGCTGAGTCTTCAGATGCAGTTATTACAGGTACTATTCTGGTTTGTGATAGGGATGCTTCAGTGCTATTTGACCCTGGGTCTACGTATTCGTATGTGTCGTCCTATTTTGCACCCTACCTGGTTATGCCAGAGTTGAAAAAGTTAAAGGATCAGTTGTAGGACTTGCTGGAGAAGGGTTTCATTAGACCCAGTGTTTCTCCTTGGGGTTCGCCGGTGTTATTTGTGAAGAAAAATGATGGTTCGATGAGGATGTGCATTTATTACCGGCAGTTGAACAAAGTGACGATTAAGAACAAGTATCCACTGCCGAGGATTGACGATTTGTTCGACCAGCTTCAGGGTGCAAAGGTTTTTTCAAAGATAGATTTGAGATCTG
>MU733175.1:55756-71391 GCA_026770625.1 Nicotiana glauca
ACTTGTTCGTGATAGTCTTTATTGATGATATTCTGGTGTACTCCCGCAGCCAAGAGGAGCACGAGCAACACCTCAGAGTGGTTCTTCAGACTCTCAAGGATAGTCAGTTATATGCTAAGTTCTCGAAGTGCGAGTTCTGGTTGAGTTTGGTTGCATTTGTGGGTCACGTCGTATCAGCATAGGGTATTCAGGTGGATCGAAGAAGATTGAGGCAGTCAAGAACTGGCCTCGACCAGCATCAGCTACAGAGATTCGGAGTTTCTTGGGATTAACAGGCTACTATCGATGGTTCATGGAGGGGTTTTCATCTATTACAGCCCCGATGACCAGATTGACCCAGAAGGGTGCCCAGTTCAGATGGTCAGATGAGTGTGAGGCGAGCTTTCAGAAGCTCAAGATAGCTCTGACCACGGCACCAGTATTGGTTTTGCACACAGGTTCAGGGCCTTATACAGTCTATTGTGATGCTTCCCGAATTGGTCTTGGTGCAGTATTGATGCAGGGTGTCAGAGTCATTTCCTATGCTTCGAGGCATTTGAATATATACGAGAAGAATTATCCGGTTCATGATCTAGAGTTTGCAGCCATTGTTCATGCTTTGAAGATTTGGAGGCATTACCTATATGGTGTGACGTGTGAGGTGTACACTGATCACAAGAGTCTTCAATACTTGTTCAAGCAAAAGGAGTTGAATTTGAGGCAGAGGAGGTGGTTGGAGTTATTGAAAGATTATGATGTTACTATTTTCTATCACCCGGGGAGAGCCAATGTGGTAGCCGATGCATTGAGTGGGAAATGCGCCAGCATAGGTATTCTTGCTTATATTCCGGTCAGCCAGAGACCGCTTGCTTTGGGTATTCAAGCCTTGGCTAGTCGACTACTGAGGTTGGATATTTCTGAGCCTAGCAGGGTGTTAGCTTACACGGTTGCTCGTTCTTCATTATTGGAGCGTATTCGTCATCGGTAGTTTGATTATCCCCATTTTTGTGTCCTGAGAGACACGGTGCAGCGTGGAGGTGCCAAGAAGGTGACCTTAGATAGTGATGGTGTTTTGAGATTGCAGGGGCGAGAGTGTGTGCCCAATGTCGATGGGATTCGAGAGTTGATCTTAGCGGAGGCCCATAGTTTTCGTTTTTCTATTCACCCGGGCACCGCGAAGATGTATCAGGACTTGCGGTAGCGTTATTGGTGGCGCAGGATGAAGAAAGAAATTTTTGCATATGTGGCTCGATGTTTGAACTGTCAGCAGGTTAAATATGAGAATCAGAGGCCTCGTGGTTTGTTTCATAGGATTGAGCTTCCCGAGTAGAAGTGGGAGAGGATTACCATGGATTTTGTTACTGGACTTCCGATGACTCGGAAGAAGTTTGATGTAGTTTGGGTCATTGTTGATAGGCTGACCAAGTCAGCGCATTTCATTCCTGTGGCAGTCTCCTATTCATCCGAGAGATTAGCTGAGATCTATATTTGGGAGATTGTTCATCTTCATGGTGTGCTGGCATCTATCATTTCGGACCGGGGTACGCAGTTTACCTCGCGCTTCTGGAGGGCAGTTCAGCGAGAGTTGGGAACCCAGGTTGATTTGAGCACAACATTCCATCCTCAGACGGACGGACAGTCCGAGCGGACTATTAAGATATTGGAGGATATGCTCCTAGCCTGTGTCATTGATTTTGGAGGCTCGTGGGACCAGTTTTTGCCTTTAGCAGAGTTTGCCTACAATAACAGCTACCAGTCCAGTATCCAGATGGCTCTATATGAGGCATTGTATGGTAGGCGATGCCGGTCTTCAGTTGGATGGTTTGAGCCTAGAGAGGCTCGGTTATTGGGTACAGATTTAGTTCAGGAGGCCTTAGATAAGGTCAAGATCATTCAGGACAGGCTTCGTTCGGCTCAGTCGTGGCAAAAGAGTTATGCAGATTGTAAGGTTCGGGATGTAGCTTTCATGGTTGGTGAGCGGGTCTTGCTCCGAGTGTCTCCTATGAAGGGCATGATAAGATTTGGGAAGAAGGGCAAGCTTAGCCCTAGGTTCATTGGTCCGTTGGAGATTCTCGATCGTGTGGGAGAGGTGGCTTATAGACTTGCCTTGCCACCTAACTTGTCAGTCGTGCATCCAGTGTTTCATGTGTCCATGCTTCGGAGGTATCACAGCGATCCATCCCACGTGTTAGATTTCAGCATTGTCCAGTTGGACAAGGATCTATCTTATGAGGAGGAGCCGGTAGCTATTCTAGACCGGCAGGTTCGACAGTTGAGGTCGAAGAGTTTTCCTTCAGTGCGAGTTCAATGGAGAGGTCAGCCTCCTGAGGCATCGACCTGGGAGTCCGAGTCTGATATGTAGAGCCGTTAACTTCTTTCTTTTGTCCGTTCGAGGATGAACGGTTGTTTTAGAGGTGGAGAATGTGACGATCCAAAGGATCATCACCTATTTTCTCTTTCATCCCGTGCTTCCGAGGCCTTGAAAACCTCGCTTTTAGTTGCCTCGATTTGCGTGCGTAGTCCGGGCGCGTAGCCGGAAAGCTTAAATATGAATTCTGTGTAAAAATTGATGAATTTTGATATTAATATGATTAAAGTTGACTTTGTTCAATATTTTGGATAAACGGACCCGGACCCATGATTGGACGGTCCTGGAGGGTCCGTAGAAAAATATGGGACTCAGGTGTATGCCCGGAATCGAAATCCGAGGTCCCGAGCCCGAGAAATAAATTTTTAAAAGAAATTATTTTTCTGAAATTTATATGAAAATTTGAAATGAAAATAGATTATAAAATATTGGTATTGGGCCCGTATTTTGGTTCCGGTGCCCGGTAGAGGTCTTATATGTGGTTAAGACGTTTCTGCGTAATTTGGTTGAAATCGAACGTCATTTGACGTGTTTCAGACCTAAATCTCTAAGTTTGAAAATTTTAAGAAGTTTGATGAAAAAGTGATGATTTTGAGGTTTGATTCCTCGCTCTTGATGTTATTTTGGCGATTTGATCGCACGGTTGAGTTCGTATGAGGTTGTTGAGTTAGTGTGTGTGTTAGGTTAGGAGCCCCGAGGGCTCGAGAGTGTTTCAGAGGTGGTTCAGGATGTTTTGAACTTGGGAAAAGTAGCAGATTTTCTGCAATTTTTACACAGTGTTTTCCTTCTTCGCGATCACGGCCTTCAACTCGCGTTCGCGTACCCTTAGCCTTCCCTTCATCGCGTTCGCGTTCGCGTTCGCGTTCGCGTTCCCCCTTACGCGATCGCGTAAGCCAACTCAGGACCCCCCAGTAATTCCTTCATCGCGTTCGCGAACTAGTCCTCGCGTTCGCATAGTAACAACCTCTTCTTCATCGCGTTCGCGTACCCCATCTCGCGTTTGCATAGACCAAAGTCTTGGACCCCAGCCCATTCTTCTACGCGTTCGCGAATAGCATCTCGCGTTCGCGATGCCTTGACCCATTTACCCTTCGCGAACGCGGCCCCCTTTCCGCGAACGCGAAAGGCATTATTGCCCAGCAATTTTTAAATGTCAAAACAGAAGCAGTGACAGGTTTTATTCCAAAATTCACACGATCTCTTCTTCTCCATAGCCCCTAGGTGACTTGTAGAGCGATTCTTTACCAAATTTTCTTGGGTAAGTATTATCTAACTCGTTTTCTTCATTTTCTATCATCATCCATTGAAATCCTAGGCCTAAAACATGTAATCTAGGATTGAAATTAGGAAAAATTGGTAGAATTAGAGCTTTTCAATGTTCTTTGATTTAGACCTCGTTTTGGGGTCGAGTTTGAAAATAAATTATATATACGGGCTCGTGGGTGAATGGGTGATAAGGAATTGGTCCAAATCTCGTATTTTGACCAAGCGGGCCCAAGGTCGATTTTGGAATTTTTTTGGAAGAAAGGTTGGGAATCTATATTTAGGTATTGGGCTTGATTTATTTAGCTATTATTGATATTATAAGGTCGCTATTTCATAGATTCGATTGAGTTGGAGCCGAATTCGAGAGGGAAAGCGGTTGTTGTGGATTGATTCTAGCCGTGGAAGTTGAGGTAAGTGTTTGGTCTAACTTTGGCTTGAGGGAATAGGAGTGGAGTCTTATCTACTAACTGTTAATTGTCGAGTACGGTGTATAGGCATGGTGACGAGTATCTATACACTGGTGTCTAGCATGACCGTGTGTCCTTATATTGAGATCATCCTGAATTTGTTGTGATTCTTCCATGCTTATTTGATGAGTTCTATATACTGTAAAGAACATGAGACAGAGATTATGTTTACTAAACTCCATGGAGCGTTGGTTCGAGTTGTGTTACAGATTGAGACGGTATATGATATGAAATGGTACTTTAGAGCGATGGCTCGAATGAAAGTGTATTATAAGTGAGAAGTGTAAGAAAGAGAAAGAGTTGATGGTTACTCCCTTGCCGGAACGTGTTATTGGTTTTGTTGATTTTCTCCCTTGCCGGGATTTAGTTGTGTTGTTATATTCCCTTGCCGGGATTGTTGTCACTAGTTGTTCTCCCCTCCTTCTTACCCCTTACTTGTGATTGTTGATTGGGTGAGGTTTTGTTATTTATATATGGATCGGGTTCCACGCCGCAACGACACTATATATTTATGGATCGGGTTGCACGCCACAACAACACTATATACTTATGGGTCGGGTTACACGCCGCAACAGTGATGGTTGAGGATCGGGTTGTACGCTGCAACAATATTGTTTGTGATCGGATCGGGTTGCACGCCACAACAAATTATAGCCTAGGTGTGCTTATTCCGGATTTAAGTTTCTGTTGGCTGTTTTATCCTTAAGTTTAGACTTCTTGATTTAACTGTTGCCTCCCCACAGCATGTCTCCCCCTCCTTTTATAAACTGCTTATTTCCTATTTATTTTCCGCAATATATTTCATAACTGCACAGGTTTATCTGGTAGTCTGGTCTAGCCTCGTCACTACTTCGCCAGGGTTAGGCTAGGCACTTACCAGCACATGGGGTCGGTTGTGCTGATGCTACACTCTGTGCATCTTTTTGCACAGATCACAGTACCGGAGCAGCAGCTTTTGGACAGCAGTAGGAGCAATGGGAGCTGACTTCAGTCCAGAGATCCCGAGGCAGCCTTGCTGACGTCCCCATGGCCCGAAGTCTCTTCTATCTTTATTTCGTTTGTTGTCCTTGTACCAGAACAAACAATATTGTATTTTATTCAGACTCTGTTTTTAGTATTCTATAGACGTTCATGAGTTAGTGACTCTAGTCCTGGGTAGAGTTTGTGATTGAACTTCCGCATTTGTTTTCAGTTATTTATATTTAAGACTTCCGCTTTATCATATTATGTTTTGTTTTTATTAAATGGTCGAAAATTGCTAAATGAAGTAAATTGAGTTGGCTTGCCTAGCTTCTACTAGTAGACGCCATGACGACTCCCGAGGGTGGGAAATTCGGGTCGTGACAATATTAAATTAAATAACATATCCTTTAAACCGCGTACAAATTAATTTAATTATTGTCCATTTTAAGGGGTAAACATATGTATTAAGAAAAATCATTAAGTATTGATAATATAAACTGTAAATTTAGTTATTATTATATATATATTAATCTGAGGTTGTTATAAAAAGATTTAAATTTCAAATTTTGAATCGCCTCTTGTATTTAAGTAATACGTATAATTTATCGTAAACAAAAATCTATAAACAAGTGGAAATTAAAAAGTGGGTTTAATTTGTTGACTTACACTTGGGTCCAGTAAGGATAAAACTCAAAACAAGTCCTCCACTTCTGCCCCACGTTATATTCTTGACAAAACCTGCAAATCATTTTATCTATTAGTACTATTATTTGTCATCTTAAAGATATGCCAACGTTTGGACATAAGTTTGGTTGAATTTTGAAAACATAAATATTTGAAAATGAGATAAAAAATAATTTTTGAAAATTGAGTTGTGTTTGAACATGTATTTTACTTGAAAAGAATTTAAAGTTTTCTGAGTAAAAAAGTTCAAAAACTACTTTAGAATTGTTTTTAATGATTTGACACTTTGTTTCTCAAAATCTGCCATAAATGGTTAAAATCTATAAACAAACATATATTTCAAAAGAAAATTTGAAAAAAAAACTTCCGAATTTTATGGTCAAATGGGAGGTCAATCATTTTACTATAAGATTGTTTTATTAAGCAATGAGAAACTGCAATGAAGGGATAATTGTGGAATTATGTTCTAAACCGTGAGCTTATTGTGTTTGTGGACAACATCAGCAGTGATGTAAGTTGTTCAAAGAGTCATTATCAATAGAAGAAGAAAATTCCTATGTTTTTTCCAATCTCTTTTCCACCTAAATCATTATGATGCCTTTTTCCTTTCCCCCCCTTTTCACTTAATTAATTTCTTGAAATTGGGGTCATTGACTTTCTTGCAATGTTTCATAAGTTTTAAATTCTCTATTTTGCTTATTACATTTGGGTTACTTGAGCTTTAATTTTTGATAGTTGGATGGTAGATAACTAGAAACAACATTAAAAATGTTATTTTTTAAAACTATAAAAAAGAATATTTGGAAAATTATGCAGTCACAAAAAATGTTTACTTGATTCAACAATTTGTCCAGAGTTTGTTCGAGTCATACAACATTGTCAGACTGTTGTATCTTGAAGGGGACAAGTCAATTATTACTACCGGACCGGCGAAGATGCTGCCGCAATGAACTTGAATCTTCGTAAAGAGAGCGACATATCTGCACTTCAGCCTTGAAAATATTTATTTTTTCTTCGTCATATTTTTCAATTGTGATTAATTGTATTTTCACAAACAAATAGTAGTAAAAATGACATATAAAATAAAACAAATAGAGTACAATGGTGGTGAGGGGCTATTAGGGAACCTAATCTCTTTGCTTCTTTAACTTCCCACCAAAGCATGACGAGAATGATGCCAACGAATTTGCGTCCAAAAGGAAAACATATAGCCTAAGTCAATTTTTTTTTTCTGCATTCGCACTAATCCTTTCACACTAGAATAGACAAAGTTAACTTCCTTGTTGACTAGATTTATTTTCTCGAATTTTGTAAGTGGGCCATGTTATCACAATTCACAGGAAGATTCTTTTGGTGAAAGTTTCATACTAATTAAATTATAGGTGGCCATGTACAGTTATGTACTATCCTCGCAAAGTCATGGGCGCGTAGACTTGAGTAAATTAATGGAATGTCGTAAAGAAAAAGATAAAGAATTTCTAACAATAGATGATAAGGCTATGTTTTACTCTTCTAGACAGGATATACCAAGAGAACCAATAAATCGCATCAAATCGATAAATTTAATTGGGGTTTAGTTTGATTTGATTTAGTATTAGAAAAAGAAATCCGACCATAATTAGTTTGGTTTGGTTTTAAGTTTTAACTAAAAAAAAGTCAAATCGAAATCAAACCAATCTGATAGTACATTTATAATAATTTTAAGATATTTTATACCTATAAATATTTATTGTAATGTAATTTATAAATATTTCATAAACTTTTTACAGTTTTATCTTTATAGCAGCCCCATTGACCAGGTTGACCCAGAAGGGTGCCCCATTCAGATGGTCAGACGAGTGCCAGGCCAGATTTCAGAAGCTCAAAACTGCTTTAACTACGGTGCTAGTGTTGGTGTTGCCCACGGGTTCAAGATCTTATACGGTGTATTTTGATGCATCTCATATTGGGCTTGGTGTAATATTGATGCGGGATGGTAGGATGATTGCATATGAGTCGCGACAGCTGAAGGTTCATGAGAAGAATTACCTTGGTCGTGACTTAGAGTTAGCAGCTATTGTTCATGCGCTACAGATTTAGAGGCACTAACTTTACGGCGTGTCGTGTGAGGTATTCACGGATCATAGGAGCTTGCAATACTTGTTTAAATAAAAGGAACTTAATTTGAGGCAGAGGAGGTGGTTAGAGCTATTGAAAGACTATAATATCACCATCTTGTATCATCCCGAGAAAGCCAATGTGGTGGCCGATGCCTTGAGTAGAAAGGAAGTGAGTATGGGAAGCCTTGCATACATTCCAACCGGTAAGAGACCGCTTGCATCAGATGTTCAGGTTTTGGCCAATCAGTTCGCGAGGTTGGATTTATCAGAGCCCAGTCATGTTCTAGCTTGCATAGTAGCTCGGTCTTCCTTGTTTAAGTGCATCAAGGAGCGACAATATGATGACCCTTATTTTCTTGTCATTAGGGACACAATGTGTCACAGTAGTTCCAAGAAGGTTAATGTTGGAGATGACAGAGTTTTGCGAATGTAGGGTTGTATTTGTGTGCCTAATATAGATGGACTTCGTGAGTTGATTCTTTAGGAGTCTCACAGTTCCCGGTATTCTATTCATCTGGGTACCTCAAAGATGTATCGGGACTTGCGGTAGTATTATTGGCGGAAAAGGATGAAGAAGTATGTAGTTGCATATCTGGCTTGGTGTCTAAATGGTCAGCAAGTAAAGTATGAGCATTAGAGACCTGGTAGTTTACTTCAGAAGTTAAAGATTCCTGAATGGAAGTGGGAGCGTATCACTATATATTTTGTTGTTGGACTCCCACGAACTCATAGGAAGTTCGATGTCGTATGGGTTATTGTGGACATGCTGACCAAGTCAGCGTATTTCATTCTTGTGGCAGCTACTTCAGAGCTATTAGCTGAGATTTAGATCTGCGAGATCGTTCGTCTTCACGGTGTGCCCGTGTCTATCATTTATGATCGAGGTACACAGTCCACTTTGCATTTCTGGAGGGCAGTACAACATAAGTTAGGCATGTAGGTTGATTTGAGCACAACATTCCATCCTCGGACGTGTGGACAGTCCGAATGCACTATTCAGATACTGGAGGATATGCTCTGCGCTTGTGTTATAGACTTCGGAGGTTCTTAGGATCAGTTCTTGCCACATGCAGATTTTTCCTATAACAACAGCTACCGATCGAGCATTCAGATGGCTCCCTATGAGGCATTATACGGGAGGTGGTGCCGATCGCATAATGGATAGTTCGAGTCGGGGGAGGCTCGGTTATTGGGTACAGATTTGGTACAGGATGCCTTAGATAAGTTCAAGATTATTCAGGATCGACTTCGCACAGCTCACTAGGTAGAAGAGTTATGCCGATCGTAAAGTCTATGATGTTGCATTCATGGTTGGAGAGAGGGTATCGCTCCGAGTTTCACCCATGAAGGGTGTGATAAGGTTCGTAAGGAAGGGCAAGCTGAGCCCTAGGCATATCGTACCTTCTGAGATTCTTCAGAGAGTAGGTGAGGCGGCTTACAAGCTCGCATTGCCACTAGTTTGTCAGCAGTCAATTCGCTATTCCATGTTTCCATGCTCCGAAAGTATCACGGTGATCCGTCCCATGTGTTAGATTTCAGTTCAGTCCAGTTGGATAAGGATTTGACTTATGAGGAGAAGTCGATGGCTATTCTATCCCAGTAGGTTTGTTAGTTAAGGTCAAGAGTTATCCTTCAGTTCTAGTGCAATGGAGAGCCCAGCCCATCGAGAAAACTACTTGGGAGTCCCAGTCGGACATGCGAAGTAGGTATCCACACCTTTTCACCAGTCTAGTTACTTTTCCATGTCCGTTCGAGGATGAAAGGTTATTTTATAGATGGAGAATATAATGACCTGATAGGTCATCTCGAGTTTTTGAATCTAATTTAGTGTTTTGAAGCCTCAAATACCTTGTTTTAGCCTTCCTCGATTTGCATGAACAGTCCGGGTATTTTTCCAGAAAGCTTTTATGTTAAAAATTGATAAACTATAAAAAAATTTCTCAAAATCTATTTGAGTTGACTTCGGTCAACGTTTTAAGCAAACAGACCCTGATCCATATTTTGATGGTCCTGATGGGTCTGTACCGTAATTTGGACTTGGGCGCATGCCTGGAATTAATTCGGAGGTCCCTAGCTCGAGGTATCGTGTTTTGTTGAAAAATTAAAGTTTGAAGGCTTAATGAATCTAAAAGTTTGACCAGTATTTGACTTTATTGATATCAGATCCGTATTTTGGTTCCAGACCTCGGTATAGGTCGATTACTATATTTATGACTTACTTGTCAAATTTGGTGACAAATGGAGTTGGTTTGACATGATTCGAACGTCCGGTTATTAAAATGGAAGTTCATGAGTTTTCTTAAAATTTTCATTTGATTTGGTGTCTGATTTGTAGTTCTAGGTATTAGTTTAGCAATTTGATCTTGCGAGCAAGTTCGTATAATATTTTTGGACTTATGTGCATGTTTGGTTTGGAGCCTAAAGGGCTTGCGTTAGTTTCGGATAGGCTACAAAGTGGTTTGAACTTAGAAAAATAGCTGGTGCAGATGTTTCTGGTGCATGCCTCAGATCTCACAAATAGCGAGGTCTGAGTTCTCATTTGTGAAAAGTATCCAAGCCTGCGAACCCAGTGATTGCATTTGCGAAGTGCACCTGGGGAGAGCTTCTTCGCATTTGCAATCATTTTGGTCGCATTTGCGGAGGGTCCACTATTCACAATTGCGAACTATTCATCGCAACTGCGATGCCAGAAGAAATAGGAAGACTTTGCAATTGCTGTTAATTCTTCGCATTTGCGGGGTTTGAATTTTCGAACCCCAGGTCACAAATGCGACATCTGCGACTGCGCAAATAGCTAAAAAATAGGATTTTCTCTCATTCGTCAAATTTTCAAAACAAGAAAACCCTATAGCGATCTTCCCAAGAGCCCTTCTTCTCCAATCCATTGATAAGTGATTCTAACTAATTTTCTTTCAATCTTTCATTACATTTTATAAGATTTCAACCTAAAATCTAGTATTTTCATAATAGAAATAGGGAGTTTGGGTAGAATTAGGAATTTTTATAAAATTGAGATTTATACCTCAAACTGAGGTCGAATTTCGAAACAAAATACATAACCGCACTCGGGGGTGAATGAGTAATCGGGTATTGTTCCTAATTTTTGGGTTTAGACTAAGCAGTCCTGGGGATTGACTTTTGTTGACTTTTTCAATAATGACCCAAATTGAATCTTTTGCAATAGTGGGTAGTTTCTAAGACTTATTTTGAATCATTTGGTTGGTAATTTGCTAGATTTTGTTGGTTTGGAGGCCTTCTTGAAAGGCAAACCCGTGATTGAACTTTGAGTCGATCTTTGGAGTGAGGTAAGTGTAGTGGTTAACCTTGACCTGAGGGATTAGGACTTGTTAGCTTATTTGCTACTTGTTTAGATGTTGGGTACAACGTATATGTGAGATGACAAGTACTTATGTGTTGTTGTTGGGTTAAGCATGCGGGCAAGACTTGTTTCTTGTAATTTATTGCTTTATTTGATCATGGTATCCATTCTTAGACTAGTTAATTACTAAATTGATCATTCTTTCCACGTTTATAGACTACCTGTGATAATTGAGTATTGTTTTTGAAGTTGACATTGGTATTGTGAAACCATTTTGACGTAAAGTTTGTTCTTGTTTATTCTATCTCCCTATTGTTATATCTTCATTATTTTTGTGTAAGGGAGAGTATCGTACTTGAGTGTTAATGCACAAAGAATGACACCATATCATATTTTGAGAGTTAACACACGAAGGGTGATGTTGTGCCGTATCTATCAATTTATGATGAAAGTGAGAGTAAAAGCACGAAGGGTGATATCGTGGCGTATTATTGTTTTATTGTGAGGTTGAGAGTAAAAACACGAAGGATGATGCCATACAATTTTATTCATTGTGTTTATTCGTTTTACTAGTTAAAGATATATTGACTATTTTGGTTATCATTTCCTGTTGTATTTATTGTATCTTGTGCCCCTTTCGCATGTCCCGTCCCAGTAGTATATGTTTAGCCTTTATTTGTATTTATCTTGTACGTATATTGTTATTTGCACATGTTATTTACGTGGGTGTGTAGTCATAGCCTCGTCGTTACTTCGTCGAGGTTAGACTCGAAACTTACGGAGTACATGGGATCGGTTGTACTCATACTACACTCTGCACTTCTTATGCAGATTTGAGTAATGTCCCCAGTTGCCCCAAAGCTGCATTATCTCGAATCAGCTGACTTGGAGACTCGAGGTAGATCTGCTGGCATCCGTAGACCTTGAAGTCCCTTTCCATTTCCCCTTATTTACTGCTCTTTTCATTCAAGACAATTGTACTTATTTCAGACTCTGTTTGTAGAAATTTTAGAAGCTCGTAAATTGTGACTCCTGATCCGGGCTGTACTAAATATTAATGGTTGTTATGTTATTCCGCACTCAGTTTTAGTTTTATTTTGGTTCAATTGACTTTACTTGTTGAAATTGATTAAAACTGGCTTAAAGATCCTCTAACATTGGCTTGCCTAGCAAGTGAAATATTAGGTGCCATCACAGTCCCGAATGTGGGAATTTCCGATCGTGACATTTTGTGCTTTGAATACTTTATTGGGAAAAAAATTCGAAAAACGAGATTGAAAAACCGACTTTGTTGGTTTGGTTTGATTTATAGATTTTAAAACCCGACACCATTAATTTAGTTTGGTAATTGAAAATTTCGAATCAACCTGACCTATGTAACTTCTAAAATACAGTAATGAGTTGTTTTTCGCAAAACAATTCCAGAAATTTTCTAGAGCAAACACAATAATGTTTTTTAGGAAACAATACAAAGAGGCATTAGCACAGCAAGCTCTTGTTTGTCACTGTAAAATTTACGGACTCCATGTTTAGACACTGACATCAAATATGTTTAACACTTGAAAAAAACAAAAAAATTGTAACAATAACAAAATGTTTTTTAAAATCAAAATCCATGTCATAACTACCGTTTAAATGATAGAACAATACTGAACATTTGGTAGCGAAAAACATAATGTAATAAATCGTTTTCAACCTCTCAGAAAGTTCTACGGAAAAACTATTTCGTGCTTCCCGTTGAAGAAACAAAGAAAAATAACTTAGTAAAGAGGACATAGAAGAAATGGAAAAGTTTACACATTTTGTTTTATAGAAAGAAAAATGATTTTTCTCCAAGGAAAAGACCAACCTTTTGTTGACAATTAACTAATGTCCAAATCATTTTTTACTAAAACTCGTATGAATTAGTTTTCTCAGCAAGGGACAAATGATGATTGATTGATGAATTACCTCATTATTTAATCATCTTTTGTATTATTTCTTATTTTTCCTTTTATTGTGTTGTTTTTACAAAAGAAAATGTCATGATTCCCTATCTTGATCGTTGTTCGCACTTGTCAGTCGCTCATGAAACGCAGAGAAACGGAGCAAGTTAAAAATAAAACGATAAATGGCCCATGCAGGTCTCGAACCTGCGACCTTCGCGTTATTAGCACGACGCTCTAACCAACTGAGCTAATGGGCCACTGCATTAGCACTGTCATTTAAAGTTTATTTGTCTTCGTCTTGTTGGCTGGGTCGTCCACAATCAAATAAATACTGCTGATATCACGTGTGAATAAAGACTGTTAGTGACTTTATACTTCTTGTACATAGGCCGAATTGGTTCGGATTTTTCAATAACCAAAACCAAACCAAACCAATTGCGTTAGATTTTTAAATCTATAAACCAAACCAACGAAATCGAATTTTTCAATCTCGGGTTTTCGGGTTTTTTTTTTCCCGATAAATCTTCATAGCACAAATATATAACTTGTGCTCCACATACTTCTCTAATCCTACAAGGATACAACTATATAATGTATTTTTCAAGAAAATAATACAATAATATGAGATGCGTCATAACATTGTACTAAAATATTCAATAACAAAAATACTAAAATCCATAAAGAAAATATTACTAAGTAATAAGCCATAATAAATATTAACATAATCTAAAAGTACTATATAAGTTATGCTTAAATAAGTACAACTATGAGTATATTAGTTACACAACTAAGCACTAAAGAAAAGGATAAACTAAGTTATGCATTTTCAATATAAACAATGCAAAACTAAAAAATAGATATCCACACTATTGTCATTTCTAGTGTTGAATTGAATTTTCTTAGTTAGCATTAGTATTGATGTGAAGTTTATTTGAATTACTACCTTTATGAACTATAAAATTTATTGGACCATTCAAGAATGTTAATTCCAAACTTGAAACAATATGTTTAAAGATAAAACTGTGAAAAAGTTTAAGAAATATTTATGAATTGTATTAAAAATAAATATTTATATGTATAAAATATTTGTAAAAATTGAATAAATGTAATATCGGGTTGGTTTGGTTTCGGTTTGACTTTTTTTAGTTAAAACCAAACCAAACCAATTATGGTCGGATTATTTTTCCAACACCAAACCAAGTCAAACCAATCCATGATCGATTTTTTTTTCCGGTTTGACTCGAATTACCGATTTGGTGTATTTTATCGGTTTTCTTTATACACCCCTACTTCTTACTACTCCAAATAAACAATCTGGTGAACTTTAAGCTGGAGCATTGTGTATACAAATGGAAAAAAAAAATCGACTGAAATTATCTCACCTATTCATGTGCATAATCAATGTACTTTTTGTCTTTTTTTTATTATATTGAGCCGAGGGTCTTTCGGAAACAGCCTCTCTGCCCCCTTGGGGTAGGGGTAAGGTCTGCGTACACACTACCCTCCCCAGACCCCACTTGTGGGATTTTACTGGGTTGTTGTTGTTGTTGTTGTTGTTATGAGAGGAAAAGACAAATGTACTTTTATACTAAGCATATATTAATATGGAGTATATAATAACTTATGCAACATATTTTTGAATGAAAACTAGTTTAATGATATTGGTGTATTTCTCTTTACTAGTATCTACAAACGTGCGTTGCACGTTAATAATGACATATAATGGTTTAAATATTTATTTAGATGAAGGAATAATAACATTTAATTGATGAGAAATTTTTTATATATATTACTACAACAATCATCTAAATACCGAAAAATATTAATACATGAGCATAATACGTGAATTCAAAATGAAGGGACGTCATCAAAACTTACATAAATGATTAATTTTAGTCATGTTAAATAGATAATCATGTATTGTAGTTTAAAGATATCGAATGTAATGGTATCTTACCGAACACTTCTTTATATACAGTATTTTTTGTATATGTTTCTTATTCTGCCATAACCAAAAGCTCTTGTTGTCGCCATTGATATCACTTTTGAAAGTGCAACATATAGTTATTCACATAAGAAAATATATTATGCTAAATATAGCTCAATATTTAGGATGTTTATCCTTGTGGTTTATTTATTATAACTACAAAACATAAACATACTGAAAATTATTTTCACACAAATTTAGAAGGATATTCTTTAGTTTCGGAAGACGAAAGTTGAATTCAGGTATAAACACATACTTAGAAGCAATTGACCAGTATCATAAGTTCTATATATATGACGTTATTGTCAAAACTTCTATATACCGTACGTACATAAGCTATTCAGGAGATCTAAGTTTCCAGGCATGAGGGGCATATTTTTTTTCTTTTCAAAATCAACCTATATGCAATAAAAGATCAATTTCAACTTAGTCTATTACATATGTGGTCACACTAATATACGTAAGAAATAATGAACTTGACAATAAATATGTATGGTAAAAGGTCATTTTGTATTGAAGTATTTAAGTATTTTTCTTGGTAGTAATTGTTGGTATCATCTTTTGATGAGTCAAAA
>MU733180.1:2682-27179 GCA_026770625.1 Nicotiana glauca
TTTCTGTAATTTTCGAAATTATATAAATACCAAAATAAGGTCCTATTATTATTATTTATTATTATTATATATATTTTTTATATATTCTTTCGAGATTATATTAAAATAGAAATAGGTTCAAAGGAAAATATTCTCTCTAAAATATCTAATACACTAAAGTAGAGTAATATGCAATCATTTTTGTGTATATATATATTTTTTTATTTTTTTATGATGAAAATAAATTAAAGAAGTCAAAAATAGTTGAAATAGTTATATTTGGCCTAAATTAAATATTTACCTGCTAGAAATGGATAAAATTTTGGGGAGGGTCAAAAATCACATGTCAATAGTAAGAGTTGAAAAATTACAGATAAGACAACAATTAAAGGTTTTAGATAAAAATAACAAGAAGAAGGAAGCAACAATTGGAAGGTTTTAAGTTAAGATCATAACAAAATAGACCTAGTTTGATGAATTATCTCCTAGAGTTAAAATCTTATTATGTTGAAAACTTTCACCTAAGATGGTAATCATTCAGTCTTTAAATTTCAAATTTCGAAGTCAGGAGCCCGCCCGTATAACGGAGGAATACATTTCAGTCTTTACATTTTAAGTAATCACAAAAATGGAACTAGTATGATGAATTATCTCCTAGAGTCAAAATCTTAGTCTGATGAATCTTTCTCCTAAGATATCAAAATCTCAATCCGATTAATTTTTCTCCTGAGATCACACAAAATTGGACCTAGTCTGATGAGTTATCTCCTAGAGTCAAAATCTTACTTTGTTGAAAACTTTCATCTAAGATGGTAATCATTCAGTCTTTAAATTTCAAATTTCGAAGTCGGGAGCCCGCCCGTATAACGGAAGAATACATTTCAGTCTTTACATTTTAAGTAATCACAAAAATGGACCTAGTCTGATGAATTATCTCCTAGAGTCAAAATCTTAGTCTGTTGAAAGCTTTCACCTAAGATGGTAATCATTCAGTCTTTAAATTTCAAGTATTGAAGTTGGGAGCCCGCCCATATAACAGAGGAATACATTTCAGTCTTTACATTTTAAGTTAATGACAAAAAATAGACCTAGTCTGATGAATTATCTCCTAGAGTCAAATCAAATCTTAGTCTGATGAATCTTTCTCCTAATATATCAAAATCTCAGTCCGATGAATCTTTCTCTTGAGATCACACAAAAATTGGACCTAGTCTGATGAATTATCTCCCAGTGTCAAAATCTCATTCTGTTGAAACTTTCACCTGAGAGGAATACATTTCAGTCTTTAAATTTCAAGTATTGAAGTTGGGAGCCCGCCCATATAATAGAGGAATACATTTCAGTCTTTACATTTTAAGTTAATGACAAAAAAAATAGACCTAGTCTGATGAATTATCTCCTAGAGTCAAATCAAATCTTAGTCTGATAAATCATTCTCCTAAGATATCAAAATCTCAGTCCGATGAATTTTTCTCCTGAGATCACACAAAAATTGGACCTAGTCTGATGAATATCTCCTAGGGTCAAAATCTAAGTCTGTTGAAACTTTCACCTGAGAGGAATACATTTTAGTCTTTTACATTTCAAGTCTTGAAGTCAGGAGCCCTCCTGAAGATCGGCACAAAAATCCCCAGCATAAATCCAAATTCAGAAATCAAAAGAAAGGCAGTGATGGTCAGTTCGAGCTTCGAAGAAAATAAGGCGAAGCCCACAAGAAGGAAATAAACAGTCCAAGTTCGGCAATCAAGAGAGACCGACGAGTGAAGTCAGAAATGAAGAAACATCAGAGGAAGCAAGTCAACAAGAAAGCAAGGCGACAAGAGCAAGCCTGAAGATCTAGATAAGATTATGTAATTCATAGACTAGTTTAGTCTAGCTCCTTATTTTCTGTTTAGCACGGTGTAATAAGGAGGTCGGCAAGCAGTAGCTGCAACAACAACAGCGGTAGCAGCAAAAGCACAGTTCCATGGTAGTCCCAACTACCAAAACTTCCCGAACTACATTAACATAATTCCTTTTTAGCCAGGGATATGTAGGAAACCTTCGAAGCAAAGGTTCGGTTAAAAATTTTCAAAAAAAAAAATGCTACACACAGAGTATTCCAACGAGCAAAAATCGCTCGAATCCGCTCACTTTATCTTTGCACAAAAACTCTTTGTGTTTTCGGACAAAGAGGGGCAGCTGTGAGCACGTGATTTTTGCTTTACAAAAACTACTCCAAAAGAAATCAAAGAATAAAACAAATTGCCGTGTGTGCAATTTTGACAATTTTTTGCGTGGCATTTTTTGGATAATTATCTGCGTTTTGTCTGTAAACATTTATCTTGTTATAATTAATTAAAAAATACCAAAATATATATTGCATGCACACTTAGGATCTAATTGTTCACTTAGGAATTATTTAAACTATGATTTGGTTTAAAAGGAAGAAAATCACAAAAAGGTATATTTGTTGTATTTTTTTCATTTATTGTCCGAATGTGTGATTTTGTTTGTTAATCTTATGTGTTAAGGGTTAATTAATATTTTGTAGTTTAATTTTGATGTTACAATTTAATGTAGAATTTTTTGTTAATTAGAAAATGAATGAAAAAAGAAGAAGAAATGAAAAATGTGAACAAAATCAGACCTGGGCCATCATTTTTGGACCCCAAAGTCAGGCCCAAACGATCAAATGACCCAACCCAATTGCCTGATCTCTCAGACCAACCAAACGACGCCGTTTCAGGTGATCATATTTGCATCGTCCATTCCTATTGATCTAATGGTCCTAAGCTTCCAGTTCAATCCATTCCATCTTACCCGGCTCGACCCAGTCTCTTAATGAGACCAAACGTTGTCATTTCCCTTAAATGAAATGATCCATGCCATTGATCAAAAATGATCCAACGGCCAAGATTGAATCCCTCCCCCTCGTATATAATCCCCATCTCTCACCCCACGCCCCCATAACCAAACACCCCCCTTTACCATTATCGTCTCTCTCAGAGACAGGCCAAGCCTTAGCAAACCCTAGCTGCCACCGGTTACCTTCGCTTGAAACCCGGCGGCAACAATGCCTCCGTGCCACCGGTCACCATATTAACACCCCTAAGCCACCCGACCACACTGAACACGAATCCATGAACCGTTTGCTTCGAATCATCCTCAAACTTCTTGAATCTTCATTTGAAGATTCGAGCAAAACCTTAACCTACCCCAACCAAGCCCAAATTCATACCAGACAACCCCAGACCTCCCTCGTTACCAAAACAATGTTGGTTTGGTTCGAATCAGAACTGAACCGTTCGAACCCCAAATCGAACCCCCAAGAACCCTAGAAAACCAAAGGTTGAAATCTATCCAAATTAAAAAATTTTGGGTGTTCAATCGACCTTAGCCGGAGTGTTCTCAGTTGAGAACACTCGGTTAAGGTCCGTTCGACCCCAAAAGTTCAAGTCAAAGGCTCGAACCTGGGTTCATCTAGTTTTCTGATCTCTTAAGGTATTTCGATCCTTTCTCTGTTCTATTTTTCTTTACAATTATGTGTTTAGTTTTAGTTGTAGTCTAGTTTTGTCGATTGTTCTTCTTCTTCTCCAATCCGACCCTTTATTTGGTCAAACTTTTCTTTTGTTCATAGTCGAGCATATGTTTAAGCCATGTAATCGATTAGAATGTGTTTGGTCGAATAGTTAGTTTCATGATAATTCCCTGTTTTTGTCAGTACAACTTGAATCACCTGTGTGTCTGTTTGATCCTGTTGGTTTGTTGTTAATTGTATATGTTATAAACTTTCTAATTGATTGTTTAAATATCATCGATTAGTCGGATTGAAAGCTAGATCAACTTGATAATAGTTCATTTGACTCATTCCAGTGTGTTTGTCATCTTGTTTCTTTCTGTTTGATTTTGTGATCAAAATGAACTTGTTGATGTGTTCAATTTTCCCTTTTTGAACCGAACTGCTTGCTTATTTGAATGTCACCTATGTTTTGTATATTTGTTCACCTGAACCTCATGCCTTGCTTCAATTCTGTTTGAATCACTGCCTGAATTAAGACTAGGATTGGTTATAGCTGTGTAGTTATTTGGTGATTAGTAACCAGTGTTAGTTATAACTGTTAGAGGTTTAAATACAGATTGCCAAGAGTCAGGGTAGGGCAGTAATTCAGGGGGTTTAAGGGGTAATTTTGGATTTTAACATAGTTAATTAGAATTAACTTAAGTGGTTTGTCAAGTTGGTTAATAGATACCCTTATTTTAATATTAATGGGGGACATAACATAATAGCATGGGAATTAATAAGAATACTCTAATACACCCATGAATCTTGATTGAAACAAGAAGGGACAAGCATGTTAAGCATGGGGAACCAATTAACCTTGAATCAAGAAGATCTTAAGGAGTGGGGAATTAAAGGGGATGGGCAGAACAGATTAAGGATTCCCAGGGTAGTGTCTTGATGTCTGTCTTGGCCTATAAATAAAGTCATTTTTGACTAAAAAGGGGCTGGCTTGGACCTCAAAGAGTGGATTTTTACCTCAAAGAGTTCAGTAATTATAGAGTGAAAACAGGGATGGCTTTTTAATCTAGAATAGCCAGAGAGGAAGAGTGAAAAATAGGCTGGCTTTTACTTCAAAGAGTTCAGTAATTGAGAGTTAAAAATAGGCTAGATTTTGAGTACTAAGAATTCAGTTAGAGAGTTTAATTGGCCGGTCTTTCAATCTTTTGAGGCCAGTTTAGTTTGAGAGTTAAAAGACAGTATCAAGTTCTAGAAAACTGAAAAGAACAGAAAATCAGAAGTCTACTGTTTCACTGCATTGTTGAGTCAATCTCTGCCTTCTATTTTTGGTTCTGGTTTTATTCCTGGGTCACTGATTCCATTTTGTATTGCTGGGGTTTCAAGTGGTATTCCTGGGTTTGATATTTGGTTATTTGCCACTGTTTCATTGGGTGTTCCTGGAATGCTGCTGGTTTTATAAATCTGTTACTAGGCCAATCTGTTATTGAGTTGCTGGAATTTATTTTACTGGTTTCTGATCTGTTACTGAGTTGTTGCTGATTGTTGTGTTACTGCTGTTGCTGATCATTCCTTTTTCTTCTTTTGTTTTATCATCCAGGTACACATTCTGAAAACCATGTGTTGATGTACACATTCAAAAACATGTTGTAATTTCAAGCTCGAAAAATGGAATGAAATTTCCCAATCTGTTTTGATCCTGAAGTCTGCTTGCTAGATTGTTACATACAGATATTAGATATGTTGTTTGATATAGTTGAGTGACGATTAGTTATGTATAAGCTGTGGACTGTGTTGGATTATTATGTTGCTTGGGGGTTGATAACCCATTTCGAATGACTTCAAAAGTTGTATGAGTTTTGTATTCAATAGGAGTAAATCAGCCTGTAATCAGTAGCCAAAATGTTATTAGGACTTTAGTTGATTGATCATCAGGTTATCGCTTTTTACCAGCATGCATGATTTAGCTCGAACGGAACCTGTTAATATTCTTTTTGAATGTTGACGTATGAATACAATTGAAAGTACGATCGAAAGCATGCCACAGGATCAAATATTTGATTTGAAAACTATCCATGTGTATATCCATTCATATCACTCATACTAGAACTTCAGAACATCGATTAGGTTTAACAAACATGACTTTCAAATGCTAGTTGAACTGAATTTAGTTGTTTAGTCTACATGAATTGAAAAGTGTAAATAAGTGATGACTGGATTCCTTTCATTATCTTGGGCCTGATTTAGGCCCAGCTGAGAGACGGCCCAGTCCCGTCCCTGCACACCACCTTTCCTTTTAATTTGAGACTTGCTTTAGATCCAAAGTTGAATACCTTGTGAGTGCTGCATTGTGCATCCACTGGGAATCGATCCCTCATCACCACCTACTGGGCCCATTCTACTTTTCCATCACGGATTGCTATCAGGCCCAGATGCTGAAAGCTTTAATAAGGCTAGTTCGTTTTAATTCAAGCAGTTTTTGGATATGGTAGTAAGGACACAATGATGTGTTAATTGAGTAGGATCTTTTCTTTATTTTTAGAGATGGAAAAATAGAAAAAAGCTAGTCACTTTAGGATCGTCCTTTTAATAAATGAGACGAGCCTCGCCAAATAAAACCCAAATTGCGCGGCCCTCATGAATGTATATATTAAAATGCTTAGATTTCGAGATGGCTTGTTTAGAGAATTTCACGGACTTCCCTAAAAATAATAATGCGTTAGTCTCTTTAGGCGCGTGTTTAATAATTTTACCTTCCTAAATTCAGGTGTGCATTTCATGCGACCCAAATCCAAATCCCAAAACGTTGAATAAAATGTGTCGAGGATCCAGGTGCATTTAATGTGACGTGATCCAAAAACATATTTTTTACGATGTTCAATTCCTTGAAAATAATTAAAAGCGGTTAAAGGTTAGAATTTGCATATAAGTTAAAAAATGTTATAAATTAGATAAATAAGCCAAATATGACAGTTGAGCGACCGTGCTAGAACCACGGAACTCGGGAATGCCTAACACCTTCTCTCGGGTTAACAGAATTCCTTATCCGGATTTCTGGTTCGTAGACTGTAATATAGAGTCAACTTTTTCCTCGATTCGTGATTCAAACCAAGGACTTGGGACACCATAAATCTCTCAAGTGGCGACTCTGAATCTCTTCATAAATGAATTCCGTTTCGATTGTCCTTTAATTGAAAAAACTCCCTTTACAGCACCCTTCAGGGGGTGCGGTATCGCAAAAATGAGGTGTGACCGCGAGTATATAGATGATGCAAATTCTTTTTGAACCATGAAAGATTGTGTTTGGACAGTGCGGATGACGTTCTTAGACTATGATGTCCTGGAACATGAATGTGAGATAGGAGAGTCGAATGCCATGAAATGATGTTCTCAGGCCCTGAGGATGGTTCCTATGAAACATGACGCCTTTGAATAATGATGTGCAAGTATGGAGAGATCACTAGGCCATGACATGGTGTCTTCAGACTATAAGAGTGATTCCTTTAGACAATGACGCCTTTGGATAAGTTGACAATATTTCAGCCCATGAGAAACAATAACATGATGTTAAATCAATAAGATAGGTCATAGTCTTGTGAGGTTGAGGGTAGATATTAGAACGAGAGAAGAAGGTAGTGACAAGAATAGAGCAACATTTACGTGGGGAGGGGCAATGTTTAGTCTCATAAGAAGGCAGTGCTTAGCCTTATGCAAATATGGAGGCAGGGCTTACACGCATGGGAGATTAAGATAGAGTTTAGCCTCATGCAAAGAGAAATCAATGCTTAGCCTTATGCAGATATGAAGGCAAGGCTTAGCCTCATACGGGATTTGATACAGAGCTTAGTCTCATTCAAAGAGAAGGAAATGCTTAGCCTAATGCAAATTTGGAGGCAAGGTTTAGCCTCATGCAGGATTTGAGACAAAGCTTAGTCTTATGCAGAGAGAAGGCAATGCTTAGCCTTATGCAAATATCGAGGCAGGGCTTACTCTCATGCAGGATTTGAGACAAGTCTTAGTCGCATGTAAAGAGAAGGAAATTCTTAGCCTTATGCAAATATGGAGGCATGGCTTAGCCTGATGCAAGATTTGAGACTAGGCTTAGTCTCATGTAAAGAGAAGGCAGTACTTAGCCTTATGCAAATATAGAGGCAGTGCTTAACCTCATGCAGGATTTGAGACAAGGCTTATTCTTGTGTAAAGAGAAGGCAATGCTTAGCCTTATGAAAATATGGAGGCAGGGCTTAGCCTCATGCAAGGTTCTAGAAAGAGCTTAGTATCATTCAAAGAGAAGGCAATGCTTAGCCTTATGCAAATATAGAGGCAGGGCTTACCCTCATGCAAGGTTTAGGAGAGGTCTTAGTCCCATGCAAATGGAAGGCAATGCTTAGCTTTATGTAAAATGGAGACACGGCTTAGCCCCTTACAAGATTCGGGACGAGGCTTAGTCCCATGCAAATGAAAGGTAGAGCTTAGCCTTATGTAAAATGGAGTCAGGTGTTATATTCATACAGATAGAGACAGAGCTTAGTCTCATGTAAGATGTGGGACATGACTTATTCTCGTACCAAGAGAAGGCAATGCTTAGTCTTATGCAAAATGGAGGCATGGCTTAGCCTCATGCAAGATTTGGGATGGGGCTTAGTCCCATGAAATGGAAGTCAATTCTTAGCCTTAGGAAAAATGGAGGCATGGCTTGCCTCATGCCAGATTTGGGACAGAGCTTAGTCCCATGCAAATGGAAAGCTGAGCTTAGCCTTATGCAAAATAGAGGCAAGGCTTAGCCTCATAGAGATAGACACATAGCTTAGTCTCATGCAAGATGCAGGACATGCCTTGATCCCATGCAAATGGGAGGCAGAGCTTAGCCTTATGTAGTGACCAGGTGACAAATATGAGTAAGGTATTTCTTAGCTGGAGATATTTGGCGTCTGGCGGTTTGATTTTGATATGTGTATGTCTGCGAATACTTTTGTTATGTTCACCATGAATACATCCAAAGAAAAATTGTGAGTTTTGTAAGCGGAGGTTGGCTCGTGCCTTCATCTGCTGGCTTTGGTCCGCTCTATTCTTGAGGCCTTGTCTGAGTTGCCCTGGGTAACACCTGGCTATCACGGAAATATAGTTTTCCAACATATGTACTTATTGATGAAAGTAGAGTTATTTTAGGAAACATAGTGAAATATTAAGTAATTTTAGACGAACTAGTGACTCTAACACATATCAGAGACATTGCAACTTTCTCCTGTTAGAATTATGAGGGTCCTCCTTAAACTTCTGCCCTAGTTTAGTACATGATCCTTCGACCGTTTGTGTGCGACGAAATTAGCTGATCCTTATCCAGAATTTTAAGAATCTTTGTCAAAGTTTTTCCCCAGGTTCTTTCTGGCATATGATGGCGTTGGCTGGACTTGCTCCAAACGTTTGAGGGTCCTCCTCAAAATTCTGCCCCAGTTTCTGGTTTTGGGTGAAGATGAAAGTTTTATTATGATATGACCGATCCCACAGGGGTGCCTACGTATCCCCTCTTAAATGGAAATCAGGTCAAGCATAGTTCAATTACATTAGATGAAGAAAATGTAAATAGTCTAAACATCGTATCTATTGTCTGCGTCTGAATTGATTTTTTTTATCCAGATTTCTTCCTCCATTTATGCAAGTATGAGTGCTCCTCCTCTTAGAACCCAGTGAAGTATGTAAGGACCTTGCCAGTTGGGAGAGAATTTCCATTTGGCTTCATATTGATGCGTGAAGATCTTCTTCAGCACCATCTGTCCTGGTGGAAACCGTCTCGGTTTGACCCTCTTGTTGATATCTCTAGACATTCTGTTCTGATAAAGTTGACCGTGACATACTGTGCTCATTCTTTTCCTATCTATAAGGGCCAATTTCTCATAATCTCCTTATCCATTCAGCATCGTTGAGTTCAGCTTCCTATATGATCCTTAAAGAATGGATCTCTACCTCGGCTGGGATGACAACTTTGGTACCGCAAACTAGCATATAGGGAGTTGCTTCGGTTGACGTATGAACTATAGTGCGGTATCCCAAAAAAGCTAAGGGTAGTTTCTCGTGCCATTGTTTGTGGTTTTCTACCACCTTCCTTAGTATCTTCCTGAAGTTTTTTTTGGCGGCTTCTAAGGCTCCATTCATTTGAGGTCTATAGGTTGTGGATTTCTTGTGCTTGATTTTGAAAGTTTCACACATGGATTTCATTAGATCATTGTTGAGATTGTTGGAATTATCAGTACAATGGACTCGGGGACTCTAAATCGGCAAACAATACGATCCTTGATAAAGTCAATAACGGCCTTCCTAGTTACAGTTTTGTAGGATGCGGCCTTTACCCATTTTGTGAAGTAGTTAATGGCCACTAGAATAAACCTATGCCCGTTTGAAGCGGTGGGCTCAATCGGACCGATGACATCCATTCCCAAGCTTCAAAATGCCAAGGTGAGCTTATTGCATTGAGCTCTTTTGGCAGCACTTTTATTATATCAGCTTGAACTTGACATTGGTAGCACTTGCGGACATACTGGACACAATCTGTCTCTATAGTCATCCAAAAGTAACTGGCCCTAAGTATCTTCTTGGACAAGACAAAACCATTCATATGTGGGCTGCAGGTCCCAGCGTATATCTCCTCAAGTAGCTTACAAGCCACTTTTGTGTCGACACATCTTAGCAATCCCAAATCATGTGTTCTTCTATATAGGTTTCCTCCGCTCTGGAAGAAGTGGTTAGACAATCTCCGGGGTGTGCATTTCTGTGCATGGTTTGCATGCTCCGGGTATTATCTTTTTTCCAAATATTCCTTTATGGCATGGAACCAAGGTTTTCCATCTGTTTCTTCTTCTATATGGGCACAATATGCTGGCTAATCATGAATTATCACTAGGATGGGATCAATGAAATTCTTATCTAGATGATGTATCATAAATGATAAAGTGGCAAATGCATTTTGAATTTGGGGCACATGTCGAAGCTCTATCTTTGTGAACCTCTTTCTCAACTCCTGTACGCGGTGCAGATATGGAAATATCTTAGGATTCTTGCTGTCCCACTTTTGTTGTACCTGTTCCACAATCAAATAAGAATTATCGATTACGAGTAGCTCCTGAATACTCATGTCAATTTCCATGTTAAGTCCTAGTATTAAGGCTTCATACTCTGCCATATTGTTGGTGCAGGTAAATCTGAGTTTAACAGATACCGGATAATGTTAACCCATTTTTGATTCCAAAACTGCTCTGATTCCCACTGCTTTTATGTTTGCAGCTCCATTGAAGAATATCCTCCAACGGTTGTATAACTTTCGTAATGTCCTCTCATACGAATGACACTTCTTCGTCAGGAAAATACATTTTTAAGGGTTTGTATTCTCCACCCATCGTATTTTCAGCAAGATGGTCTCCAATGCTTGTCTTTTGACCTCCTTTTGGGTTACATAGATGATATCAAACTCACTTAACAGTATCTGCCCCTTGGCTAACTTCCCAGTCAGCATAGGTTTCTGAAATATGTACTTCAGAGGGTCCATCTTGGATATGGGGTACATGGTATAGGCACATAAGTAATGCCTCAATTTATGGGTCGTCTAGGTGAAAGCACAGCAAGTGCGTTCCAGCATAGAGTATCGTGCTTCATAAGGTGTGAATTTCTTACTTAGGTAGTATATGGCTTGCTCCTTTCTCCCTGTCTCGTCATGTTATCCTAGAACACATCCGAAGGCTCCATCCAATACATATAGATAGAGTAGCAGAGGTCGTCCTGGCTCTGGCGGGACCAAGACTGGTGGTGTGGACAGGTACTCCTTGATTTTGTTGAAAGCTTTCTGATAATCCTCGGTCCAGCTCATTTCGGAATCTTTCCTCAGCTTCTTGAAGATGGGTTCACATATAACCATGGACTGTGATATAAAACGGCTGATATAATTGAGACGCCCTAGGAAGCTCATCACATCCTTTTTGCTTCTAGGTTGTGGTAACTCCTGAATAGACTTAAATTTGGATGGGTCCTGCTCGTTCCCTCAACGGATGACAATGAATCCTAGTATCTTTCTTGCGGTAACCCCAAATGCACACTTTACGGGGTTGAGTTTTAAGTTGTACCTCCTTAGCCTGTCAAAGAAGTTTCTCAAGTCCGCTATGTCATCCGTGGCCTTCTTGGATTTGATAATGACATTGTCCACATACACCTCTATTTCTTTGTGCATCATATCGTGGAAGATAGTTGTTATGGCTCTCATGTAAGTAGCCCCACGTTATTTAGATCGAATATCATCATCTTGTAGTAGTATAACCACCATGGTGTAATAAAAGTTGTTTTCTCTACATCTTCTTCATCCATCCAGATCTGGTGATAACCCGCGAAGTAGTCTACAAAGGATTGGAGTTCGTCCTTGGTTCAGTTGTCGATTAAGATGTGTATATTTGGCAGTGGAAAGTCGTCCTTGGGACTCACTCTATTTAAGTCTCGATAGTCAACACATACTTTGACCTTCCCATCTTTCTTCGGAATTGGTACAATGTTGGATAACCAGGTTGGGTACTCAACCACCCTAAGGACTTTGGCTTTGATCTGCTTAGTAACTTCCTCCTTGATTTTCAGGCTCATATCTGGTTTGAATTTTCTGAGTTTCTGCTTCACTAACGGACACATGGGATTGGTAGGCAACTTGTGAGCCACTATGGATGTGATCAATATGGTCATATCATTGTATAACCACGCAACGATATCCTCATAATCATTCAAGAAATGAATGTACTCATATTTCTCTGTCCGTGATAAGTGAATCTGATGCGAGTCTCCTTGACGGTTTCGGTGTCTCCTAAATTTACTGCTTCGGTTTCGTCCAGGTTGGACTTGGGCTTATTCTCAACGTTCTCAAGCTCTCTAGCAACTTCCTCAGGTATTTCATCTTCTTCATCCGAGTCACCATCCTCATATTCCTAAGAACAGCTCCATTCTCCACAGTCTGAATACTGAGGCATTCTTCCTCCCTCCTTCTCAATTATTGCACTGCAATTCATGTCTTCATCCTCCAGGAACAGATTCCTTACCCCAGTTAATGCTTCTTTTTCTGCAGTTCCCTATATTGTATCAGCTTGGTGAAAAGTCTGACCTAGATATGGCATCGGTTGCTCGATAGGGTTATAAGGTCCATGCCATGGAGGCGACCACTCATCATACTCTTGCCATGCATACTGGTATCAGTTTGGTAATACCCTGGATCTTCTTCCCAAGCCCTTTGTCGGGTTCATACCCAGACCATGCTAGTATGCTTTGTATTTTGTTACTCTACCATTTTTCTTTCTCAACGACATTGCCACGTTCGATGTGATGATAGGCTTCCCCTCCTAGTTTTCTTCCATTCTCGATAATCGAGATGGTTTGACTTGTGTAGTTGGGGTTACTTCCGTCCCCGTGAATGATCACCTCCTGATGGTTGCATTAGAACTTCACTGCCTGGTGTAGTATGGAAGCCACAGCCCCAACGACATGTATCCACAGTCGGCCTAACAGAATATTGTATGAAGCTGATATGTCAAGCACTTGGAATTCAACATCGAACCAAGTTGGCCCCATCTATAGACAAAGATTAATGTCCATAATTGTTGCCCTTTGAGACCCACCAAGGGCTTTTACGTTCATGCTTCCTGCCCGTATTTCATGGAAACCTTCAACTAATGTTTTCAGAGTATCCAACGGACAAATATTGAGGACTGAAACTCCATCAATCAAGACCCTTACAATAAATTTATCTTCAAATTATACCGTGATATGCAATACTCGGTTGTGATTCAACCCTTAAGGTAGTAGCTCATCCTCGTGGAAGATTATCTTATGACTTTCAAGTACCCGCCATTACATGTTGGCAATCTCTCAGCATGTGATATTGTTGGGCACGTAAGCTTCATGTAACACCTTCATCGAAGAATTCTGGTGCTCCTCTAAATTTTGCAACAGCGATAGGATAAATATCTGAGCTGTGTTTTGTTCAGATGATCAATGATGGAATATTCCCTTGCTTGTACTTTCCTCCAAAGGTCATCTAGCCCCATTTCAATGACAGATTGCTTGTTAGTGGCATCCTTACTTGGTCCTCCCAAGTGTTTAGGTGTATAGATTCTTCCGGTCCTAGTCATTCCCTGTGCAGCATCAGATTCCTCCATCTTTGACTTTCCTTTTTGCATAGCTTCGGCAACATAATCCCAGGGTATTGCTTTTGATTTGAAAGGAGGTGTGGTTGATACTATCACTATGAAATGTGTGGTGACTTTTACTTTAAATGGAACATGGGTGGTCGTAGGTGGAGCTACTTCCACCTCAAATGTAACTGATGCGCTACCTAAACCTCGACTAGCGACTGTGTCTGTACCATAATAGGAATGAGTGTGACTACAGGTTTAAAGTCACCACCTTTTTGAATAAACTTGACCGACCCATCAGGGTCCCATTCTTCATCCATCTCTGTCACATGTATTCCAAAATTCCTATGATACGGGAGAGGATTGTTGTGGACATTAGGTGCAACTTCTTTCACCTGTATAACCCCATTGTCAATCAGTGTTTGGATTTTATCTTTCAATGTTCGACACTCATCAATGGTGTGACCCTTCATACCGGAATGGTATGTACATGTTTTGTTTGGGTTGACCCATTGGGATGGATTACCTACTGCCACAGTGGGAATAAGAGTGATGTGACTAGCGACTTTCAACCTTTCATACAACTGGTCGATGGGTTCAGCAATAGCAGTGTACTGTCTGGGTGGTTTGCGATCAAAATTGGGTCTTGGTCTTGGTTAATTTTTGCGAGTTGTAGGTGACTAGAAATGAGGTGGTTGGGGATTATTGGTGAGATAGATGGTGGCCGGTTTGGAATATTTGGGAGATAAGTGTTGATATGTAGGTAGAGGTGCTTAGTATGCGGGTGTAGGTGTTTAATATGTGGGTAGAGGTGTTTGATATGTGAGTGGAGATTTCGAGCTCTGATCCACCATTACTGACCCAACGTCTTTATTCTTTGATATACAACTTGATTGTAATGCCTTGTTTGTGGCCTGTAACACCTAAAAGTTTGTTACTATCCCACTTTTGATGCCATCTTTGATCATTTTTTCCTAGTTTAGTGATACCAGAGAATTTATGGTTTTCAATAACCATCAACCTTTCACAGTATTATGGATCCTGTGCTTTGACCAAAAATTTGCTCATCTGTTCCTCGTCCAAACATGGCCTGACTTTGGCTGCTTCTGACCTCTAACGAGTAGCATACTCGCAGAAAGTCTCGGTGGGCTTCTTCTTGAGGTTCTGCATGTAGAAAACATCCGGTGCATTTTTTGTGTTGAACCTGAATCTGTTCATGAAATCAGATATCATACTCACATAGTTGGACCTATTCATAGGATCTTGGCTGACATACTAGGACAAAGCATCTCCCGTAAAACTCCTCAGAAAGAGCTTCATCCGGATCTTTCAGTCCTTTCTGACCTCGATGAGTTTGTCATAATAGGTCCTTAGATGAACCCTAGGATCACCTGTACCATCAAACATCTCGAACTTGGGCGGTTTGTAACCCTCTTGTAGTTCTACATCCGGCTTTATGCATAGGTCTTCATAATTCAAACCTTCTATCCCTTTGCTTCCTTTGACACCCTGAACCTGACTTGTCAATTTCTTGAGTTCCTCAGCCAAGTTCTCGATGAATAGGTCCTTCTCAGCAAATTTTGATGTATAGGAGGTTGGTTGATTACAGTGAGGTACGATTTCCACATATATAGGGTTGTTTTGGTGAGTGCCAGGAACCCGATTGTAGTGGTGGTCATTGGTAGAGTTTTGAGGATCGGGTAAGGGTTGTGGTATGTTCTGGGGAGTGTGATAAATAGTGGATGGTGGGTACTAGATTGGTTCATGGTGGTGTTCTGGCAGAGTTAGTATCGGTAAGGTATTGAGAATTTTGAGGTGGAGTTGTATATTAATGTGGTACTAGAGGGATTTGTGAATGCTGGTTTGGTGTGCTTTGGGGAGGGGCTGGGTTTTTGGTGTTTTGTTGGTTGATTTCGGGGACATTCAGGGCGAGGGATAGGTTTTCCAAGTTATGGAACTGCTCAAGTTCTCCCTGTAGCTCTAGTATATTTTGTTATAACCTCAAAACTAAATCATTTAGTGTCGGAGTACTCCGTCCGTCTGAAGTTTCTGCATTTTACACATTTTCCTTTCGAATACCACTTAAGTCATCCATTTTAGCTTTCCCTTTGCTCTTTGTATTACTTGGAGGAGGAGGACGTGGATGTCCTCTAGATATGGTGTGATACGCTAATGATGCTAGTATGTGCGAACCAACCATAGGGGATGTGAGTAAAGAAATAAAGAAAACAAAAGGTAAACAAGTCAGTAAGGGTTCTGAAATGTTTGCAATATTTAAACACATACTGCGGGAATTTAAATTCACATCCTAATTTGGGAGCCTCGTTTTGCCCGAGGTAGGCCTAGCGACAAATAAATATGGAGAAATTCAGCGCCAATAATTGCCCATTTCATTAATGTAAAAATAAATGACCCAAAACGACACTAAATAAGATAATGTTGCTAATGGCACTTGCCCTTATTACATTTAAAAGAAAAGTAAGTAAACCTAATCTACTTGGTCCCAGATGGACCCTCTCCAAACCGGATGTTGTTGTCGATCAACTGTCCCAGCTCGCGCAGGTTCAATAGTAGGAATTCCCTTGCCAAATGCCCTCCTTCGTTTCCCTCCGCATTCTAGAAGTAAGTGACCCTCTTTCTTATCTTCCATTCCAATTCCATTGAACTGTACTCCAGATATTCCAACCTTTTGCTGGATTTAACAACTCTTTCTTTCCACTCATTAACATTTCCATATCGGCCTTATGTTGCGCCATATCCTCAACTTCAGACTCTCAAACTCTTTTGCACAACTTTTTGTACTTCACCTTTGCTTCGGCAAACTCGTCTATGAATGTATTTCCTGGACCAACCCTTGGCTCAAAGATTCCTGATAGATTATCATCCAACCATGATGGGGAAAATAATGAGTGGCCCTTATGATATCGATATGGCTCGATGGTATCCTTTTCCACAATAATCTTCAAAGTCCACATTAGTTGTGATGCATTCTTATATGGGATGGTATTACCCTAGAAATCGACTCTAAAGTGACTCATTTTAGCGACTCGTGATATAACTTGACTCATGCCTGCCTGTCTCATAACCCTGAGGGGAGCATAAGGCTATATCCCCCTTAATCCAATCAACACCAAATGTGGGATGTCTGTGGATCTGATGATGAACTTGTTGGTGGGGAACCACTTGAACATCCACTAAACTTATTCCTTAGTCAACTTGTTGAAAAACTTCACCCATCCTATAGCATCCTTAGGTTGAACAAACATGTACAAAATGTAAGTCATTCTCTTTGGGTGATGGAAGGATATGTGGTCATTCCACGGCCTTCGTGGAAACTCTTGGTGGTATTGGCCCTTTTGGAGATTTTCTAATAACCAGACATGTAATAGCAAATTGCAACCCTCAAAGAATTTGAACACCTTCTGACAGCGTTCCACGGCCTGGTACATGTCTGCAACGATCATAGGGACAATAGTATATGTCGGTCCCTAAATTCCGTCCATTAAAGTTTTGGTCACCATGGCCAGCCTAGTATGGATTCTATCCCCTTGGATTGGGAATACGAACATGAACAAGAAGCATATAATAAACAAGAAGACCCTACGATTAACCCAGCCCAAGGAGGTGATTGAGAACTCATCATTAAAAATACGTTAAGAGCTACTGTCACACCTCCTTTTGGCGCTACCACACCCCGCGAAGGGGATGTAGTAAAGGTAGTTTTTCCAATTAAAGGAAAATCGAAATGGAATTCGTTTATTAAGAGATTCAGAGTCGCCACCTGGGAGATTTATGGTGTCCCAAGTCACCGGTTGAATCCCAAATCGAGGAAAAGATTGACTCTGTATTACAGTCCGCGAACCAGAAATTCGGATAAGGTATTTTATTAACCCGGGAGAAGGTGTTAGGCATTCCCGAGTTCCGTGGTTCTAGCACGGTCGCTCAACTGTCGTATTTGGCTTACTTATAAGATTTTAACAATTATGAACTTATGTGCAAACTTTAACTTTTAACCGCTTTTATTATTATTATTATTTTTAATGAGAATTGCAACGTCGTGAAAACGTATCTCGAACCACGTCACATCAATGTACCCGTGGCTATCGACACATTTCGACTCCGTTGAGATTTGGATTTGGGTCACATAAATGTGCACCCAAGTTTAAGAAAGTAAATTATTAAAGGCGCGCCTAAAGCGACTAGCGTATCATTATTTTGGGTAAGGACGTGAAATTTTGCTAAACGGCCCATCCCAAAATCTATGTAATTTTACAATCACATATAGAGGGCCCCGCAACTTATGTATTTTTGTTTTTCGAGGCTTGTCTCATTCATTATTTTAAAAGAATTACAATGTCATGGAAATGCATCTCGAACCACGTCACAATCAATATACCTGTGATTATCGACACATTTCGACTTCGTCGAGATTTGGATTTGGGTCACATAAATGTACACCCGAGTTTAGGGAGGTAATGTTATTAAAATACGCGACTAAAGAGTCTAACGCATTATTATTTTGGGGAAGGACGTGCAATTCACTAAACGGCCCATCCGGAAGTCTAAGTATTTTTAATATATATACATTTATGAAGGCCCTGTCATTTGTTCGTTTTATTTGGCGAGGCTCGTCTCAATTTTATTAAAGGAAAAGCATTCAACTAAGTGAACTACAGATATGCAAATTCAAAACTAATTCGAAATTTAATGCTACAACTACATCACGGGAACCGTACCCGTAGCCACGATAATTTAATTATGTGCCTAAAACAAACTACGTGTTCAAATTATTCTCTTAATTCTTATTCATAAAAAAAATTTAAACCTTCTTTCAACTGGAACTACATCCTTTATCCTAGCTATGTGTGAAAATAGCAATGTAACTGTTAAGCTTAATTGTTATAGAATTTTTGAATAGACTAAAGTAACTTTACATTATGAATCCAACAAAAAATATTGGACTATAGATAGATAAACGACTTTAACAATCAGAACTCGTCCAAAAACAGATTAAGCTAAACAACAATCATGACATTCAAAAAAGCAACCATAAACCAAAATAATAAGAGCATGTTGTTCATATCACATTGGAAACTAACGCAGCAATACAAGTAAGAGTTACAAGAATTGAACCTGGAATTGCTTCTTTTAATTGAGTAAAATCAGAAACTACGGAGATATGCTTGAACAAGGTACTGAGCGGCGAACCAAGAACCAACAGGGACACGAAGCGACGAAACCTCGACTGGAAAATCGAATCTGCCCGGAAACCTCAAACGGACAACTGCCACCTCAACCAATCACAACAAACCAACGAAACGATGATAACAATCAAGCAAAACGGGTCGACGGTTAACAAACCTTGATCGACGTCGTTAACAAACGCTGGTCAATGATGCGTCTGCTATTTGTTGGGACATGAGGGCTGGTTTGTTTGGAAGCTGGTTCGACGGAGACTGTTTGACGTCGTGGACTGGTTTAGCGTGGTTCACGAGCTGGATGGTGGGATGGAGACAAAGGCGAGCAGTGACGAGGTGGTTTGGTTACTGGTTTCGAGGGAGGTTCATTTGGTCGAGGGTGAAGGGTGGTTATGGCGTTGCTATTCATTGATGGACGAAGCTACTGGTTAGGGGTGAGTTGACGACGAGGGAGATGATGGTCGTTTGGAGGAGATGAGCTGCACTGGTGGAGGTTGTCAACTGGTTGTTGCTGGTTGAAGAGAGATGAGGAGTGGTGTTTGCAATGGTCATTGGACGTCGATAGTGGTCGTTGGAGGGGTGGTCGTGGGAGCTGTTTGGTTCGCTAGAGATGGCTTGACTGGCGGGCAAGGGCCGTTTGGTGAGTTTCGTCGACGGAAATGGTGGAATTGGAGGTGAAGGTTGTGTTGTCTCCGTGCAGCGAGGTGACGAAGCAGAAGGGGTTATGGGGGATAGGGTTTACGTTTTTTTGGAGAATAAGATGAATAGTCTTCTTAGGTTTTTTAGCTCTAGAAACGTCCTCTGTCGGCTGAACATTAGGGTAGTATATATAGGTCTAGTTTAGTAGGGTTTTAGGGTAGTGTGCCTAGTTTTGGGCGCGGGTATTGGGTTATTCGAATTTTAGGCCTACAAATGGGTCGTTTGAACCCAAATTTTATTCTTTGCCCGGAACCGAGAATAAAAACACGATGTTATTTAATTAATCCTACGTAAGCAAAATAATTATTAAAATGAGACTGGCAATTAAAACAAAACTATTTTTGGTCATTGTCAAGAGTAAAATAACTACAAAACATTAATGAAACTATTTTTTTATAATTTTCGTTTTTATATAACGATAAAAATGTAAAGTAATATTTTTCTATTTTTCAAAGATTGAAATGACTACAAAACTTATATATATATATATATATATATATATATATATATATATATATATTCGAAATTACATAAAGATAAAAATAAGGTACATAGTTTTGTATTTTTCAAGCTTATGAGAAATATATAAACTAAAATTTATATACCTTTTTTTTGTAATTTTTTTATTTTGTGACAAAATAAAGTAAGAGAGTCAAAATTAGCTGAAATAGCTATATTAATGCTAAATTAAATATTTTATGCTAAAAATATGAAAAATCCTAGGGAGGGTAAAAAATAACACGTCTACATCTGCCCCTCTTTGACTGGAAACACAAAGAGTTTTCAGACAAAGATCGACTAGACAGGTTTTGACCCGATTTTTATTCGGAGAGACTAAAACTAAAGAAAAGGAAGAGAGTGTGACCGAGCCCTGTTATCTGAGCTGCCTACATATCCTTGGCTATAAAGGAATCAGGCCACGTATAGTTCAGAAGTGAGTGAGATGATTGAGTATACCGAGGTGAAGAGTCGATCGAGGTTCCGTTCCGTCAAGGTTCCGGTCCGCGGTCCTGCTATTACATCAAAAATGAAAAAGACTAACTAAGCCTATCAGCTACTAGTTACAAGGATTCCTATCTATAAGTCTTCTGAAGCTTAGTCTCGATTCTTGAATAGTGCTTCATGCAGACATTGGATTTGAACCTTGATACTTTCTCGTTGTAGGTGCTAGTTCATCCTTCTTAGATTTTCTGGATCAGGACCCGACTTGCAATTCTTGTGACCTCGATTATGTCTTGAGCAGACCACATCTTTTCTCCACTTCTACACTTTGGATGCATTTTTTTTGGTTGTGACTAACTTCTGTTGATCATCTCAGACTGTTGACTCGCATTCTTGAGGCGAGCTTCTGCTACTTCTAACTTGGATTAAATGTTGGGGATTTTTGTTGTAACCCTCCGCTCTCCGGGCGGGATCCTACAAGCAAAACAAACAAAACAAGCGAAATTTTTTTCCCTAGTTTGTACCAGGAAGATTTGTGAGTTGTTAGCAAAATTGTCGACCACTTCTACTACTGATGCAATGATGAGAGTAAACTAAAGACTAGACTATGATGTGCGTCTCCTACGAGTAAAACCAAGAATTTTGGCTAGCAAATATGTCTGCTAAAATATAAAATGAATGAACCAGACTTAGGAAGTGCGTCTCCTAAAGATGAATGTAAATAACCAAGACTAGGAAGTGCGTCTCCTAGGGGTGAATTTTTTATGACCAAGACTAGGAAGTGTGTCTCCTAGGGGTGAAAACTTCAGTGACTAAAACTAATAAGTGCGTCTCCTATAAGAATGACTTGAAAGATCTTGATTAGGAAGTGTGTCTCCTATAGGTAAAACTTCAATGAACCAGACTAGGAGTGCGTCTCCTAGGGTCGAACTTTAAATGACTCAAACTAGGAAGTGCATCTCCTAGGGGTGAAATCTCAATTCAGAAAATGCATCTCCTAGGGGTGAACCAGACAATTTTTTGCCCCAATTTCTTTCGTGGGGATTTTGATTGACTTTTTTTTTCTTTTTTCAAAACTATAACCGAGCAGTGAAGCGCCTACGTATCCTCTTTGAGGAATTAGGTCAAACGTAGTTCCCAATTCCTCGTTGTTCGAGTTTTCCTTTTTTTCTTTTTTTATTGTTTTTTGTTGTTTTTCTTTTTTTTTTCTTTATCTTCCATGTTTGTGCTTCTAGTCTTTGCTACTGATTCCGAATGAGGGGTATGAAAGAAAATAAATAAGGCTCAAAAGGGGTAACGAAGGATAAAGTGTTTAGGTAGAAGAACAAAATGCCTTCGTCATTCCAATCTTCAAAACATACCAAGTGCAAACAACACGATTAACATTCGTCATATCTTTAAAGCACTGTTGGGCAACACTCTCATTACCACAAATGACCCCAATGTCAACATGGCCAACTTGCCTTTAACGATTTTCTTTTTACTTGCCCCAGTTTCACATGACTCGGGTTCCAAATAATCTCAAACCGTTTTTATTTCCTTTAAATGTCTGATCACCTCCCATTGGCTTTACGATTAACTTTTAAAATTAGGCCTAAAATTACGTGTACATGCCATATCACTAGAGTTGATAGAAAAAGAACTATAGAAAGGGAAAAGTAAAAGAAAATGACTAAACGTAAAAGAAAATAGGATATTGCATTAACAGACGAAACAACAACTCGAACAACAAAACAAACAAACTAAGATGGGGTTACAACCCTTAGAACAAACCTAGACAACACTAAATGAGATACTACAAACGAAGGGACTTGGACCAAATCAAAAGATATAAGGGTTTGATTTACAAGACAATATCCAGATTACAACCCTGAAATAATCTGGACAATAGAAATGACAATAAAATAAGCCACCAGAAACTCCACTCTGGTTGACCAAGAAATAGAGAGTCTTCCCAATTACCAAACACGACATCTTAGCCACTGAGCTTCGCATCAATATTACCCAGGCCACTATTTGCTTCAACATTTTCAGCTTTAGTCAATACATCCCCAAGAGGATTCACGTGCTCCCTGTCACCAGGTATCATCCCCACAAAGTGTGCATCATGACGTGCAGATAAAGGGTTCTGCGCGATATTCTGGGTGTTACTGTCTTGGATCTCAATCAGATTTTCCTGGATCTTGTGTTTCTGGCTCACCACAAACCAACCACCTCAATTTTCTCAACAATTCAAAACAAAATATGTTAGAATGGACTCAGTCAGTCCTTATTATTAACGACATTTTTTGTGGACTCAGTTAGTCCTTATTATTATCAAAACTTTTTCTTTTTTCATTTCATTTTTTGTTTCTTTTCTATTTTTTCATTTTTGTTTGGTTGTGGTCGAATCTTATGGAGATTGCCTACGTAGCATGACCCCGTATGAATCAGACCATGCATAGTTCGCGCTAATTAAAGGTAAACATCAATGAAACATTTTTTTGGAATTTTCAATTTTCACAATAAAACAAACTTGATTACAAAGTTTTAAAAGCTGACCATACAAACAGACTGTGACGAAAAGAATACTTATAGACTTGAAAATCAAACAACCCACATACTCTAATCAAACGAAATACAAATAAAAAAATAGACTGACAGATTCAGTCGCCTATATGCCAATTTTAACAAAAATGGCTATTTTTTGCAGGCGTGGCCCCTTCTCAATTTCGCATGAATTTTGAGGCCGGGAATGATTATTTTAAAAACTTTTCCCTTCTTTTACAAAAATAGACTTTTGTCACGACCCGGATTTCCCACCATCGAGATCGTGATGGCGCCTACTCGTGGTAGCTAGGCAAGCCAACTTACTTACCGATTCCATTAGTAAAACCATTCTGTTGTCAACTTATAGCATCATTAATAATAACACAATAACTTTGGAAGTCTAATTTTATAAGTCTGAAATAAATACGAAATGCTCAACAATATTCTCTACCCAAGATTTGGTGTCACGTACTCACGAACCACTAAGAATAAATGACATATAAAGGTCTGAAAGAAATATAACAGCTGTCTATCTCGAAACAATGAGGAAACAGTATAAATGAAAAACATAAGAAGAGACGCCGGGCCTGCGGACGCCTGCAAGGCTACCTCAGTCTCGTGACAATAAATCCTGCTCCTGAACTACTGCTGCTGCTGCTGCTCAAAAACTGGACCTGTGCAAAAATGCACAGAAGTGTAGTATCAACACAACCGACCCCATGTGCTGGTAAGTGTCTAGCCTAACCCCGACGAAGTAGTGAGGGGGAAATATACAGCGGAAATCGAATACCAAGTAATTAACAACATGGGAGGGGGAAACATACCATGGGGAAATACAATTAGCAGTAATCCAAAGAAACAACCAAACAGCATAAAGTGCACAATGACATAAGAAGTCAATATTCAGACATAACCACATATATCAATAACTGTTGCGGCGTGCAACCCGCTCCACATATTACTGTTGCGGCGTGCAACCCGACCCACATTATTTATCAATTATCATTGTTTCGGTGCGCAACCCGATCCTCAGTGTCATTTGTTACGGCGTGCAATCCGCTACTCAATATCATTTAACAATCTTAGTCCCCAAGTAACGGTCACAATGAAGGGACACACAGCAGACAAATACATAGCAAACATCCCGGCAAGGGAGTACAATTAACAGCTCAATCATCCCGACAAGGGAGCACAATGAATAATTCAATCATCCCGGCAAGGGAGCACAATTAACAGTTCAATCATCCCGGCAAGGGAGATACATTAAATACTTACGTCCCGGTAAGGGAATAATCAACAACATTTCCTTTTTTTTCCTTACTTTACTTATCTTATAATTCATTTCACTATTCTGAGCCAACGCTCCAAAGTATTTAATGATCATTTACTGTTCACACATTATTCACAGTATATAGACATCCTCCAATAAACATGGAATTCACAGCCAGCTCATGATAATCACATTATAAGGATTCACGGTCATGCTAGACACCAATGTAT
>MU733180.1:43425-122593 GCA_026770625.1 Nicotiana glauca
CGTGATTATCGACACATTTCGACTTCGTTGAGATTTGGATTTGGGTCACATAAATGTACACCCGAGTTTAGGGAGGTGATGTTATTAAAATACGCGCCTAATGAGTCTAACGCGTTATTATTTTGGGGAAGGCCATGCAATTCACTAAACGGCCCATCCCGAAGTCTAAGTATTTTTAATATATACAAATTTATGAGGGCCCCACGATTTGTGCGTTTTATTTGGCGAGGCTTGTTTCAATTTTATTTAAAGGAAAATCATTCAACTAAGTGAACTACAGCTATGCAGATTCAAAACTAATTTGAAATTTAATGCTACGACTACATCACGAGAACAGTACCCATAGCCGCGATAATTTAATTACGTGCCTAAAACAAACTACGTGTTCAAATTATTCTCTTAATTCTTATTCATAAAAAAATTAAAACCTTCTTTCAACTGGAACTACGTTCCTTTATCCTAGCTATGTGTGGCAATAGCAATGTAATTATTAAGCTTAATTGTTATAGAATTTTTGAATAGACCAAAGTAACTTTACACTATGAATCCAACAAATAATATTGGACTATAGATAGATAAACGACTTTAACAATCAGAACTTGTCCAAAAACAGATTAAGCTAAACAACAATCATGACATTGGAAAAAGCAACCATAAACCAAAATAATAAGAGCATGTTGTTCATATCACATTGGAAACTAGCGCAACAATACAAGTAAGAGTTGCAAGAATTAAACCTGGAATTGCTTCTTTTAATTGAGTAAAATCAGAACTTGAACAAGGTACTGAGCGGCGAACCAAGAACCAACAGGGACACGAAGCGACGAAACCTTGACCGGAAAATCAAATCTGCCCGAAAACCTCAAACGTACAACTGCTACCTCGACCAATCACAACAAACCAACGAAATGATGATAACACTCAAGCAAAATGGGTCGACGGTTAACAAACCCTGATCGACGTCGTTAACAAACGCTGGTCAACGACGCGACTGTTGTTCGTTGGGACATGAGGGCTGGTTCGTTTGGAAGCTGGTTCGACGGAGACTGTTTGACATCGTGGACTGGTTTAGGGTGGTGCACGAGCTGGATGGTGGGCTGGAGACGAAGGCGGGTAGTGACGAGGTGGTTTGGTTACTGGTTTCGACGGAGGTTCATTTGGTTGAGGGTGAAGGGTGGCTATGGCATTGCATTTAGTTGATGGACGAAGCTACTAGTTATGGGTGAGTTGACGACGAGGGATACGATGGTCGTTTGGAGGAGAGGAGCTGGACTGGTGGAGGTTGGTCGACTGGTTGTTGCTGGTTGAAGGGAGATGAGGAGTGGTGTTTGGAATGGTCGTTGGACGTCGACAGTGGTCGTTGGAGGGGTGATCGTGGGAGCTGTTTGGTTCGCTGGAAATGGCTTGAATGGCGGGAAAGGGTCATTTGGTGAGTGTCATCGACGAAAATAGTGGAAATTGAGGTGAAGGTTGTGCTGTCTCCATGCAGCGAGGTGACGAAGCATAAGGGGTTATGGGGGATAGGGTTTACGACTTTTTGGAGAAGAAGATGAATAGTCTTCTTAGGGTTTTGGCTCTAAAAAATGTCCTCTATTGGCTGAACATTAGGGTAGTATATATAGGTCTAGTTTAGTAGGGTTTTAGGGTAGTGGGCCTAGTTTTGGGCTCGGGTATTGGGTTATCCGAATTTTAGGCCTACAAATGGGTCGTTTGAACCCAAATGTTATTCTTTTCCCGCAAACGATAATAAAAACACGATTTTATTTAATTAATCCTACATAAGCAAATAATTATTAAAATGAGACTGACAATTAAAACAAAACTATTTTTTGTTATTTTCAAGATTAAAATAACTACAAAACATTAATGAAACTATTTTTTTGTAATTTTCATTTTTATATAACGATAAAAATGTAAAGTACTATTTTTCTATTTTTCAAAGATTGAAATGACTACAAAACTTTAATGAAACTATATATATTTTTTATTTTATTTTTATATTTTCAAAATTACATAAAGATAAAAATAAGTTACATATTTTTGTATTTTTCAAGCTTATGAGAAATATATAAACTAAAATTTATATACCTTTTTTTTTGTAATTTTTTCATTTTTGTGACAAAATAAAGTAAAAGTGTCAAAATTAGCTGAAATAGCTATATTAAAGCTAAATTAAATATTTTACGCTAAAAATATGAAAAATCCTGGGGAGGGTCAAAAATCACACGTCTACAGCTACAATGACTGTATCTTTCATAGAGGAAGTCGAAAGGTATGTAGGATTTTTTTAGGCACTCCAAATCATCATTTTTCTTCAGCCCCATCATCTTAAAGAACCCTATAGCGATGCGATTTTCAGGTGCTAACAGACTAGGGCTATCCGAAGGCAACCTAACAAATCCTCTTATTTCTTCTAGGAAGGGAGTCATTTCTATATCCTCAAAATGGAACACAGTCCTTTACTTATCCCAAAACAAAGTGGCAGCCTCGATCAATATTTTATTCGGTTGAAGATCCAATAGTGACGTAACATTTCCTAATACTCTTTTCACATGATTTTGGTCACTTGAGGGTAGATACCTCCACCAATCTAGCAATAGTGGAGGTATGCTATCGACCATACCGAATATGGGGACTTTGTACCTCATTTTCTGCAAAACAAAAGATAGTTAGGCCCTTTCCCCCTTTAGGTTCGTCTATTTATACAACAATGATTAGAAAATTGGCACGTATTTCTCCAAATAAATGCACAAAATCATGATTACATCTGTTGGGATTATGGAAAACCTGATGGAATTTTGGAGAAGGCTTGTCTTAAAGGGTTATTATATAGACAACATATTAACCCGACTAGGTCTGACCATGATGCATGTACAATTAATCAGAGTAAGGTTGCTTTAGAGGTATAGACTGGAACCCTCAAGCAGACTACTTGAGGGGGAATGACACAAAACCTTTGAATGCACCACTTATCGACTAGTTTTGCCGCAAATACGCCTTTCAGAATTTAAAGGGGATATATAGGAAGAACGCAAACACTCATCAAGGATTGCTATATGATTGATTATGCACAAGTGGAATATAATGTTGAGCATAATTTATGCAACAATAAATAGCATGTTGTTAAGTATTTGCTCGTAAAAAATGATGAATGAAGCTTTTAAATAATTGAAAGACGGTTATGAAAAAGAACACAAAGAGATAAGTCATTTTCAAGAAATAAAAGAAATCATAAATAAGCAGTTAAATTCAAATAAAGGGGAGAGGGTACATGGGATAAATCATGCTTAGACTAATTCACAAAAAATAATTTGGTTATGGTAAGAGCCTGAAAATGACCCCAGTAGAGTCGCCATGCTGTCGTGCCCCCTTTTTCCCTTTTTGCGGGGAATTTCGAGTTTCGACATTCATTGGGAACAACTCATTTCCTTTTAAGAATTGGGTATTTGAATTTAAAGAGTCTCCACCTAATGGATTAAGGTGTGTTAGGGAACCTAGATCAATTAACTCATGTAACTAGTTTTGCATTACCAGAGATTAGGGTAAGGGAACAAAATAACCTTAAGAGGAAGGTGTTAGGCACCCGTCACGGTCCACAATGGTGGGTCCCGGCCAAACTTGATTTATGTGAATTAGTTGTTTAATAAATAAATAGTCTAAGCGCACATATAAGATAGAGACAATTTGACAGGAAAGCAGTCTAAGCACATATGTACGATAAAAGAATTTTAAGCAACCTAAGCATACATATGTAAACAAGATGAGGGAGGTCCTAGGTTTTTAAGCCTATAGGATCACATCTGTACATTACCCGATAAGCCTTCCTCAACTAGAGGGGTTACGCGTAGCATTGGTGCACAGGTCATCATATCCTTTACTACCCAATTTCCTCTCCTTGATCATTGCCTAAAGCGTTCTAGCAACCTTAAGATATATCCTATGCGTGCACTACCCGTCTTTTTACTTATATAGTCCCGCAAGTATTTTAGGACATCTAGTTAGGGTGGATTTAGATTCTCCTATAGTAATTAAAGGAGAAAACTCTAAGTGACAAACAAAACAATTAGGATCGTCAGGTATAGAACAATTACGGGGGCTCACATTATCCTCCACAAATAGAGCAAACAAATGCACGTATTCGACAACAGTGTTTTAGGCATTTGAAAAGAGTCCTAATGATAGGATATCTAGGTGAACACAAATCAGAACATATTTAAAGCTTTATTAAAGCGGGAACCAATACCTAATCAGTTTGCCTAATGATTTTAAAGGGGTTGCTAAATCTAGATAGTTAATCAAAATCACAATTTTACAGTATATTTAATCGCCCTATAGGCTTGCCAAGGCGCGTATCAATGATATCCTATGAGCATGATATATAGTCGTCAATCAAAGGTGTAATAGCCAGTAAAACTATTTTGAACAAACAGTTTGGGTTCATTAGATCCTATAGGCATGCTATCTAGATGTGAGGACTGATTTTAGACAATGCAACAATTTTAAAACTTGATTGGCATACAAGGATCGATTTTAAACTCACAAAACATAGTGTCCCGAATGTAAGATTGGTTTTAGACCGTACAAGCATGGTTTCTAAGTGCTAAATATGCAGAACCTATTTATCATGACTCCTAAATGTAGAAATAAACTTTAAACTTATAGGCATGATGTCTAAACGTGCAAGACTGATTTTTTAACCTATATGCATGATATCTAAATGCGCAAGAATAAATTTTTTAACATATAGGCATGGTATCTAGAATGCATACGAACAGTCAAATAGCACATCAATATGATTTCTGATTGCAAAAGTTGATTTGAACCCTATAGTCATGATATCTAGAATGCACACAAGTGATAAATATTCCAATGTCCTATAGGCATGGCTTCTAGGATATAAACACTAATTTTAAGTCCTATAGGCATGATATCTACCCATCCCCAACAAAACATGTATAATAATCCCTCCAAGTTTTACTAATTTCCCCAATATCAGTTTACAAAGTGAATAATATTACAAACCAAATGTAAATAAATTATAGGAATGATAATAGTATACTATATGGAGCCTGGTTAGGCCCAAAGCAAACCCTGGGTAGCCATGCCTTCAAACAGTCTCAATGCCACATCTCATGATTCCAGGAAGGGTATCTTAGTGTGCTAGAGTTCCCAAGGGCCTCCAGGACTAAGGCCAATGCTCATACCAAGGCCTCCTTTAAATATCAACTTGTGCAGTGTGGAATAGCCAACCCCAGTATTCAAAGTTTAGAGGAGTCTCATGGACTCCAAAGCAATGCTCACACTGGAGGGGCAGGACCCTAGATGTTCTAAGAGTTGAAGTGATAGTGATTTGGAATAGTAGTTTGAAAAACATTTTCAGCCTTTCAGAACAATCAGAAGTAAATAGAATCATTCAGTTTTCCGGAACCTAGACATAGGTTCCAGCCGAACAAACAACATTCAGAAATAGGATTACTTAAGTTATTAGTTGTTGTTAAGTTACCAAGCACAGAAGCAAGGCATGTTGAAGATCAAACAACCAAAAGTATAGGGTAATAGGGATTAGGGAGAATGTTATTCAGATAGGAGATCATGCTAGTAGGGAAGTAGACATAGATCTAATTATAGACACAAGTAAAATGCAGGCTTGCTGGAAAACAATAGAACACCGAGTTTTATTTTTAAATAGAAGTCAACATGTTATTGTAGTAAACACATGTATTGGACAGGAGTAGACATAAGAACACATGTTGAACATTAATAGACATTCTATTGACTACATGTTTTTTAGCAGAAGTAGCCACATAGATGGGACAGAAGTAGTCATGCTAACAAACACATGGATTGAAAAGAAGTAAGTGGGCTAGTAATATAAAAATTTAAACAAAGGTGACATGATGATAACCACACAAAATTTAAACAGAAGTAGCATTCTTATAAACATACAAATTTAAACAAAAATAACATGCTGATAAATAAACAAAGTAATTGAATGACAATGGTATAGGCATACCAGTTAAGGAAGTAGAAACAGAGGGTAAGATAAGCAAGATTCAATGGCCTAGCCTTAGCTTTCAGCCGGCTAATCTAGCAATGATCACAAGCAGCAGAGAGATGAGAGGAAAGTTTTGTGTGTGTGTGAACTATTGTTCATATGTTTAAAGAAGTCAGAATGAGAGTTTGTATAGCGCTTAGTAAGGTAGGAAAAATAAGGTAAAGAATAAATCGGAGTTCATAAAATAGGGTAATCAAACAAATCAATCAGTTAATTGGGGACTTAACTCTATCAATTCCCACAGAAGAATCTGGAAAACACCCCCTTAAATTGGGTAGAATCCCTTAATGATTAAGATTGGGATTCAAATAAGGTAAATAAATAAATCATATTTGCATAAGGTATGACAATCAATTAATCAATCAATTAGGGTCAACACAAATCAATTAATAAGTCAGGATCACGGAATTACCACTTGAATTAAGGAGAACCTACTATTGGGTCAATTAACAGACAAGACTGGAGCTTAATAAGGTAAGCAGTTCGGTCATGATAATCAAGGCCTAGAAATCAGGCCAGTAACCTTTTTAAGAAAAGTATTACTAACTACGAATCATATATATATAGAGAAAGAACAGGTAAAATCTTTCAAAGAGGTACTAGTTTAAAAAGAATACAATTTTGAATCCTAATTAAACAAATAACTCAATTAACTACTTCAGTTGATAGAGCTAAAGCAAACGGTCAAGAACACTGACATGAGTAGTTGAGTATTTGAGAACCCTAAGCATATCGAAACATATAGAGGATACTCAATCAAGGAAATTAGTCTTACAGTAAAGAAGAAAGTCAAAATTCCTCCAAAACCTTTTTTGCGAAAGTCCTTATTAGGAATCAAAACCCTAGCTTTAGGGAAAAGTGAATCTGGTAGATAATAATAGCAAAAAAAAAAATGGAAGAAACTTAAAGGGAAAGTATTAAAGAAACTCAAAACACATTATATGTAAAAGGATCTGAACTGATTTAGCCAAAATAGCTAGGTGCGTAAAAAAAATAAACAGAGGTGAGAAAAGGTATAGTTATAAACCGTAAATTTGAAACCATAAAGCTATGAAAATATAATACTCACAGACATGGGGTGAATACAGTTGGATTAATCGAGAACATGAGGGGTTTTAACCAACTTGGCTCAAGCTTCGTAATTCCCAGGCAATACAAGAACGGAACACCAGTAGAGATAAGAGGCCAGATAAGGCCAGGAATTGATGAAGAAACCCATGGATCAAAGGGGTTTCGATGACGGGGTGCTAGGGTTTGAGAGGCTTAAGAGAGAACGGAGGAGAAGAGGAATTTGGGGGCGGTAGGTTTTGACAAATGAGCTAGGTTAGGGGGGTCGTTTGGGTTAAAAAGGTAAGAAAGATTTAGGGCCGTTGATCTCAAAGATCAACGGCCAGCATTGAAAGGGGTATGGGCCGGGCTATATCTAATTGGGGTTGAGTTTGATTTGAATTGGTCTAAAATTGAATTGGGGGCCCGATTTTGGGTGTAAATTAGGGCTATTTGTTAAATACCCATTTCACTAAATAGAGTAATTTTTAAAATAGCTAATTAAATAATTTTCAAGCATGAATGTGATTTAAAGTAATTATTCAATATTATAAAAAAATAAAAGTAATTTTCTATATAGATAATGTAGTTATGCATATGTAGGGGCTATTTTTGTAAAATATGCAATTATTGTCTTAGAAATGCAAATGTAATTGTAAAAGATGCCATTGAAATATTTGAACACTCATATGTACATAGAATGATGATCCTTGATGATTTAATCATCATAAATAATATGAGGGATAGGTTTGAACATCTATGTAATTAAAAAATACAGAAATAAATGGATTTAGGCCTTCAAAAATGGTAAAAAAAAAGTGTAAAACACTTGTGTATATTTGTAAATGCACCTACAATATTTTGAAAGTGTTTATGCATATTTAAAATATATGAGGGAAAAATTGGGTATCAACATCAGCCTTCGGCTTCAGCACCAATTAGTTCCCCACCCGCTCATTCTCTTTAAAATATAATACGTGGTGCAACGAGCTTATTTTATGAATTAGTCCAAATATGCTTTATCTCGTACCCTTTCCCCTTATTTGAATTTAATTGTCTATTTTCTTTTAAGCATTTATGATTCTTTATCCGTGAAACTGACTTGTCTCTTTGTTTTCTTTTCTGTAATTGTCGGGAAAAATTAGTTATCAACATCACCCGTATTATGATATGGAAATTTTTGGTATGTTTAGACGGGGTGCCGAGTGGCTCAGGTGAGTTTCGAATAGGTTTAGATTGTGTTGTGCTCGTTTTTCTTATGTTTCGACGTTGTTTCTCCAAGCATAAATGGTATCAAATTGAAAAAATGAGCTCCAATTTCTATTTTTATTGAAACATTAGATATGTATCGTAATTACAGAGCCATAGCAAAATGAATCGTCAAATTTGGACATCGTATGATGATTTTATGGTCAGTTTACTACGAATTGGGTTGCCAGATTTTTCAGATTAATTACGAAATTGTCAGTGCTGCCTATTTAAATATCTGCACTATTTGCAAATATTGAAACCAACATATCTCCTTCAATATAAGGTCAAACAGAGTAATTTTAGAGCCTAAATTGCCTAAAATTTCACACGGAATTCAATGGAGGTATCAAAAGTGAGTTTCGAGATATTTTGGCATAAGAAACGAGGAAGAACAATGTTAAAATGGGAGTTTTGTGCATTTACATATTTTGAGCTGAGGAGCTCGAAATTGGGCAATTTTTTTAGGCGTTTTTCAGAATATGAATTGGGGTAAGTAATATCTACTCGGTTGGTTATATTTTATGAATCTATCTTCGATTTTAGCTTTTGGTTGATGAATTTTTAAGAAGAAATTAGGGGTTTTGGCCTAAAGTTTCATAATATGAATTTTTGAGTTTTGAACACCGATTCAGAGTCAAATTTCAGTGAAACTAGTATAGTTGAACTCGTAATTGAATGGGTTGACGGTTTATTTTGAATTTTGTTGGGTTTCGAGGGGCGGGCCTGGGTTGGGCTTTTGGCTGATTTTGAGCTTTTGATTAAAGATTCGACCTTTTTCGATTGAGATTGGGTCCTTTAGCACTGTTTGATGTATTTGAGTTATTTTTGGTTAGTTTCGAGTTGTTCAGAGGTCGAAGCACGTGGGATGACATTTTTGGAACATCGCTTGGCCTGCTCGGCATTGGTATTGGCTCATTCGAGGATAACTCTATGAAGCTTAATACTGAGGGTATGAAACCCCGAATTATGTGTTATGTGATTGGTTTTGAGGTTACGGGCGTGTGGGCGTGCACCATGTGAATTGGGACTCTATTTTTCCCATGGCCCCGTATAGTGGCCTTATTTTGTAGATATTTGTATTTTCACCATGTGGTAAAGTAATTAAGTTGTCAATCATGCTAAATATTATGTTTAGTCTTCATGCTGATATTGTTTGTACTCATAGTGGTTATTTATGGCTTTCATCTCACTCATTTCCATTGATATTTTTGCACCCAGCCATATTTAAGCATTCATATCATATCTCAGCCTCAGTTGTTGTTATTGATACATCATATCATTATTGTCGGGCTAGATTCATGACATTGTGTGCCCGTGAGTGAGCTAGGAGAGATTCATGACTGGGTGAGGCCGAAGGCGTGAGTGAGAGTGACATTTTTTAATCGGGATGTATGCCACAACATATTATATCTTTTATACCTTATGGGACCAGGCTACATGCCACAGTGATATATTGATTATATTTATGCATATGGATCGGGCTGCACGCCGCAACTATATATTGATTATATATGTATATTGGTTGGGCTGCACGCCACTATGATATTGGATCGGGTTGCACGCCGCAACAATATAGTGGTTGGGCTGAAGGAGCCCCTTTGGAGTTTGTACACCCCTAGTGAGCGCAGTCGACTCTCTCTCTCTCTATATATATATATATATATATGGATCGGGCTGCATGCCACAACTGTTATTACACAGTGCTAAGTGATTTAGTATGCTGAGTATTGAGCTTCGTAGGAAAGGATGCGACACAATGAGATTGGCTACTCTGAGAGTGTGAGCAATCACCCTACTATCTTGCATCAACACCGTATCGAGACCAATACGTGACGCATCACAATACACAGTATAAGACCATATACCTATAGGCAACACCAATATTGGAGTTGTAGTCAAAGCTGTCTTGAGCTTTTGAAAGCTCTTCTCACACTTATCCGACCACCTAATAGGTGCACCCTTTTGGGTCAATTATGTCGTACAAATAAGTTTTTGATTCACGGGTACCTCCAAACACCATCTCCTCATCAAATGAGGAGAGATAAAGCTACATCATTCTCATGTTAAAATTGAAGATAACTTTTTTTTAATTAAGTTAATTACTCTTATCAGAATTATGAAAAATAAAAATAACAACAATGATAGAAGAACATTTAAATTAAAATAGAAAAAAATAATCTTTTATTCTTAATTCCATTTTATTACAGCTAAATTTGACAAAAGACAAACTTATATAAAAAAAAACTGCAAAGATATTGAGATGGCCCTCAGAATGAACTTCCCTTTGAAATAATGGAGACTACACGAGAGATATTGGATACATGAAAATTTCCAAATACTCTATGAATTTGACAAATTGGAACTCACATAACAATCTTCTTAACAACGTTTGATACCAACCTGAAGAAGTATTCCCGATGTGTGGCACTCCTGAGGAAAGACAACATATCTTTTAGGTTCCTGTTGACCATCATGACTTTGCAATCGCCAAAACACTCGAGGTAAATTATACTCTTTGGCCAATTACTATTTGGAGAGTCAAATAATGTATTTTTACTTGTGATTTTTTTATTTTCCATTTAACTATTTTAAAATATTATTAGTGTGACTTTTAGTAATAGTTTTTATGTTATTTCTAAATATATATATTACTGTTTTAAAATTTTAAAGATTATATACCCATCGCACCAAAAGTTAAAAATTTTGGCCCTCGTAATTTGAATTGTGTCACGTAAAGTGGATGGATGGATAGAATATTTTTTAACTCTAAAGAATTTACATTATCAAATGGTAGTGTAGTCTGTCGTACAATAATTTAATCGAAATATTTGGATGGTCGTAATAATTAGTTGGGAGGGTCATAATATTTGACCACTCATATGAACATACAATGATGATATTAGATGATTAAATCATCATAAATAATATGAGGGATAGTCTTCAATATTTATATAATTAAAAAATACAGAAATAAATAAATTTAGGGCCTTGAAAAATTATAAAAGACTCGTGTATATTTGTAAATGCATCTACAATATTTTAAAAGTATTTATGCATATTTAAAATATATGAGCGAAAAAGTGGGTATCAACTGCTGCCCATCTTTACCCGGAAAGGATGAAAGAGTTTTCGGATAAAGAAATGATGACCGATTTGACCGAGTAGGTGTTTTGAAAATATAGGCCGAAACCTGGTCTTGGAGCTACCTACATATCCCTGGTTTTACAGAAATCGGGCCATATGTAGTTATGGACCCACCGGTGAATGAAGCCTATAGTGTTTTTATAGGAATAGTTGCTAGTTTCCACAAATGTTCCTTTGCAAAGGGTAATGTCGGGCGAAGTTATGATCATGAGTCTGGAGCGTAACAAATGTATTATAGGGAAAATATTTGGATATCACAGAGTAAGGTGGGTAATTGATGGGAATAAATTATCATGGCAAAGTGAAAATGGTATAAGCGGAAACCAGAGCGAAGGGTGCTCCTGTTTGAAGAGCGATTACCTCCTGGATTACCTGCCAAACTTAAAACACAATGCATGCGAGTATATAGATGGTGCAAATTCTTTTTGGACCATGAGAGATTGTTTTTGGACACTTCGAATGACATTCTTAGACTATGATGTCCTGGGCCATGAATGTGAGATAGGAGAGTCGCATGCCATGAAATAATGTTCTCGGGCCCTGAGGATGGTTCCTCTGAACCATAACACCTTTGAATAATGATGTGCAAGTATGGAGAGATCCTTAGTCCATGACATGTTTTCTTCAGGCTATGAGGGTGATACACCGTGCCGAGACGAATACGTGATGCAACACAATACACAGTACAAGACCATATACCTATAGGCAACACCAATACTGGAGTTGTTGTCAAAGCTGTCTTGAACTTCTAAAATATCTCCTCAAACTCATCCGACCACCCGATAAGAGCACCATTTTGGGTCAATAATGTCGTACAAATAAGTTTTTGATTCACGGGTACCTCCCAACACCATCTCCTCATTAAATGAGGAGAGATAAAGCTACATCATTTTCATGTTAAAATTGAAGATAAAAAAGTTTTAATTAAGTTAATTACTCTTATCAGAATTAGGAAAAATAAGAAATAACAATAATTATAGAAGAACATTTAAATTAAAATAGATAAAAATAATCTTTTTCTTTTAATTCCATTTTATTACTGCTAAATTTGACAAAAGACAAACTTATATAAAAAAAACTGCAAAGATATCGAGATTGCCCTCAGAATGAACTTTCCTTTGAAGTAATGGAGACAACACGAGAGATATTGGATACTTAAAAACTTTCAAATACTCTATGAATTTGGCAAATTGCAACTCACGTAACAATATTCTTAACAACGTTTGGTATCAACCTGAAGAATTATTCCCTATGTGTGGCACTCCTGAGGAAAGACAACATACCTTTTAGGTTACTGTTGACGATCATTACTTTGCAATCACCAAAAAACTCGAGGTAAATTATACTCCCTGACCAATTACTATTTGGAGAGTCAAATAATTTATTTTTACTTGTGATTTTTAAATTTTCCATTTAACTATTTTAAAATATTAATTAGTGTGACTTTAAAGATTGTATACCCGTCACACCAAAAGTTAAAATTTTGGTCCTCGTAATTTTAATTGTGTCAGGTAAAGTGGATGGATGGATATCATATTTTTTTTATCTCTAAACTATTTATATTATCAAATTGTAGTGGAGTCTGTTGTACCATAATTTAATCAAAATATTTGAATGGTCGTAATAATTAGTTGGGATGGTCATAATATTTGAACACTCATATGAACATACAATGATGATCTTAGATGATTAAATCATTATAAATAATATGAGGGATAGTTTTCAATATTTATGTAATTAAAAAATATAGAAATAAATAAATTTAGGGCCTTGAAAAATTGTAAAAGACTTGTGTATATTTGTAAATGCATCTACATATTTTAAAACTGTTTATGTATATTTAAAATATACGAGAGAAAAATTGAGTATCAACAACTGCCCATCTTTACCGGAAAGGATGAAAGAGTTTTTGGGGTAAAGAAATGATGACTGATTTTGACCGAGTAGGTGTTTTGAAAAAAATAGGCCGAAACCTTGTCTTTGAACTGCCTACATATCTCTGGTTTTACAGGAATCAGGCCATATGCAGTTCTGGACCCACCGGTGAATGAAGCCGATGGAGTTGTTATAGGAATAGTAGCTAGTTTGCACAAAGGTTCCCTTGTGAAGCGTAATGTCGGACGGAGTTATGGTTATAAGTCTGGCGTGTAACAGATGCATTATAGGGAAGATATTTGGATATCACATAGTAAGGTGGGTAATTGATGGGAATCAATTATGATGGCAAAGTGAAAATGGTATAAGCGGAAACCAGAGCAAAGGTTGCTCCTATTTGAAGAGCGATTACCTCCTGGATTACCTGCCAAACTTAAAACACAATGCATGCGAGTATATAGATGATGTAAATTCTTTTTGAACCATGAGAGATTGTCTTTGGACAGTGCGGATGACATTCTTAGACTATGATGTCTTGGACCATGAATGTGAGATAGGGGAGTCGAATGCCATGAAATGATGTTCTCGGGCCCTGAGGATAGTGCCTCTGAACCATGACGCCTTTGAATAATGATGTGCAAGTATGGAGAGATCCTTAGGCCATGACATGGTGTCTTCAGGCGATGAGGGTGATGCCTTTAGACAATGACGCCTTTGGACAAGTTGACGATATTTCAGCCCATGAGATACAATAACATGACGTTAAAATCAACAAGATAGGTCATAGTCTTGTGAGGTTGAGGGTAGAAATTAGACCGAGAGAAGAAAGTAGTGACAAGAATAGAGCAACATTTACATGTGAAAGGGCAATGTTTAGTCTCATAAAAAGGCAGTGCTTAGCCTTATGCAAATATGGAGGCAGTGATTACACTCATGGGAGATTAAGACAGAGTTTAGCCTCATGCAAAGAGAAATCAATGCTTAGCCTTATGCAGATATGAAGGCGGGGCTTAGACTCATACGGGATGCAAAGAGAAGGAAATGCTTAGCCTAATCCAAATCTGGAGGCAAGGCTTAGCCTCATGCAGGATTTGAGACAAAGCTTAGTCTCATGCAGAGAGAAGGCAATGCTTAGCCTTATGCAAATATGGAGGCAGCGCTTACCCTCACGCAGGATTTGAGACAAGTCTTAGTCTCATGCAAAGAGAAGGAAATTCTTAGCCTTATGCAAATATGGAGGCATGGCTTAGCCTGATGCAAGATTTGAGACAAGGCTTAGTCTCATGTAAAGAGAAGGAAGTGCTTAGCCTTATGCAAATATAGAGTCAGTGCTTAACCTTATGCAGGATTTGAGTCAAGGCTTATTCTCGTGTAAAGAGATGGCAATGCTTAGCCTTATGAAAATATGGAGGCAGGGCTTAGCCTCATGCAAGGTTCTAGAAAGAGTTTAGTATCATTCAAAGAGAAGGCAATGCTTAGCCTTATGAAAATATAGAGGCAAGGCTTACCGTCATGCAAGGTTTAGGAGAGGTCTTAGTCCCATGAAAATGGAAGGCAATACTTAGCTTTATATAAAATAGAGGCACGGCTTAGCCCCTTACAAGATTCGGGGCGAGGCTTAGTCCCATGAAAATGAAAGGTAGAGCTTAGCCTTATGCAAAATGGAGGCAACTGTTATATTCATACAGATAGAGACAGAGCTTAGTCTCATGTAAGATGCGGGACATGGCTTATTCTCTTACCAAGAGAAGGCAATGCTTATCCTTATGCAAAATGGAGGCATGGCTTAGCCTCATGCAAGATTTGGGATAGGGCTTAGTCCCATGCAAATGGAAGTCAATTCTTAGCCTTAGGCAAAATAGAGGCATGGCTTGCCTCATGCCAGATTCGGGACAGAGCTTAGTCCTATGCAAATGGAAAGCTGAGCTTAGCCTTATGGAAAATGGAGGCAGGTCTTAGCCTTATAGAGATAGACACATAACTTAGTCTCATGCAAGATACGGGACATGCCTTGATCCCATGCAAATGGGAGGCAGAGCTTAGCCTTATGTAGTGAACATGTGACAAATATGAGTAAGGTATTTATTAGCTGGAGATATTTGGCGTCTGGCGGTTTGATTGATAGTGACTTTGATATGTGTATGTCTGCGAATACTTTTGTTATGTTCACCATGTCTGCATCCAAAGAAAAATTGTGAGTTTTGTAAGGGGAGGTTGGCTTGTGCCTTCATCTGCTGGCTTTGCTCCGCTCTATTCTGGAGGCCTTGTCTGAGTTTCCCTGGGTAACACCTAGCTATCAGGGAAATATAGTTTTCGAACATATTCACTTATTGGTGGAAGTAGAGTTATTTTAGGAAACATAGTGAAATATCAAGTAATTTTAGACGAACTAGTGACTCTAACACATATCAAAGACATTGCAGCTTTCTCCTATTAGAATTATGAGGGTCCTCCTTAAACTTCTGCTCTAGTTTAGTAAATGATCCTTCGGCCATTTGCGTGCAACGAAACTAGCTGATCCTTATCCAAAATTTTGAGAATCCTTCTCAAAGTTTTTCCCCAGGTTCTTTCTGGCATATGATGGCGTTGGCTGGACTTGCTCCAAAAGTTTGAGGGTCCTCCTCAAAATTCTAACCCAGTTTTTGGTTTTGGGGGAAGATGAAAGTTTTATTATGATATGACCAAACCCACAGAGGTGCCTACATATCCCATCTTAAATGAAAATCAGGTCAAGCATAGTTCAATTAAATTAGATGAAGAAAATGTAAATAGTCTAAACATCGTATCTATTGTCTGTATCTGAACTGATTTTTTTAATCCAGATTTCTTCGTCTATTTATGCCAGTATGAATGCTCCGCCTCTTAGCACTCGGAGAAGTATGTAAGAACCTTGCCAGTTGGGAGAGAATTTCCATTTGGCTTCATATTGATGTGTGAAGATATTCTTCAACACCAGCTATCCTGGTGGAAACCGTCTCGGTCTAACCCTCTTGTTGATATCTCTAGACATTATGTTCTGATAAAGTTGACCGTGACATACTGCACTCATTCTTTTCCTATCTATAAGGGCCAATTTCTCATAACGTCTCCTTATCCATTCTGCATTTTTAAGTTCAGCTTCCTATATGATCCTTAAAGAAGGGATCTCTACCTCGGCTGGGATGACAACTTCGGTACCGCAAACTAGCATGTAGGGAGTTGCTTTGGTTGATGTGTGAACTATAGTGCGGTATCCCAACAAAGCTAAGGGTAATTTCTCGTGCCATTGTTTGTGGTTTTCTACCACCTTCCTTAGTATTTTCTTGAAGTTTTTTTTGGCGGCTTCTAAGGCTCCCTTCATCTGAGGTCTATAGGTTGTGGATTTCTTATGCTTGATTTTGAAAGTTTCACACATGGCTTTCATCAGATCATTGCTGAGAATGTTGGAATTATCAGTGACAATGGACTTGGGGACTCTAAATCGACAAGCAATACGATCCTTGACAAAGTCAATAACGACCTTCCTAGTCACAACTTTGTAGGATGCGGCCTTTACCCATTTTATGAAGTAGTTAATGGCCACTAGAATAAACCTATGCCCATTTGAAGCGGTGGGCTCGATCGGACCGATGCCATCCATTCCCAAGCTGCAAAATGCCAAGGTGAGCTTATTGCATTGAGCTTATTTGGAAGCACTTTTATTATATCAGCATGAACTTGACATTCGTAGCACTTGCGGACATACTGGATGCAATCTGTCTCCATAGTCATCCAAAAGTAACCGGCCCTAAGTATCTTCTTGGACAAGACAAAACCATTCATATGTGGGCTGCAGGACCCAGCGTGTATCTCCTCAAGTAGCTTACAAGCCACTTTTGTGTCGACACATCTTAGCAATCCCACATAACGTGTTCTTCTTTACAGGTTTCCACCGCTCTGGAAGAAGTGGTTGGACAATCTCCGGAGTGTGCGTTTATGTGCATGGTTTGCATGCTCTAGGTATTATCTTTTTGCCAAATATTCCTTTATGTCATGGAACCAAGGTTTTCCATCTGTTTCTTCTTCTACATGGGCACAATATGCTGGCTAATCATGAATTCTCACTAGGATGGGATCAATGAAATTGTTATCTAGATGATGTATCATGGATGACAAATTGGCAAATGCATCGGTAAACGCATTTTGAATTCTGGGCACATGTCGAAGCTCTATCTTCGTGAACCTCTTTCTCAACTCCTGTACGCGGTGTAGATATGGAAATATCTTAGGATTCTTGCTGTCCCACTCTCCTTGTACCTGGTGCACAATCAAATCAGAATCATCGATTACCAGCAGCTCCTGAATACTCATGTCAATTGCCATGTTAAGTCCTAGTATGAAGGCTTCATACTCTGCCATATTGTTGGTGCAGGTAAATCTGAGTTTAACAGATACCGGATAATGTTGACCCATTTCTGATTCCATAACTGCTCTGATTCCCACTGCTTTTATGTTTACAGCTCCATTGAAGAACATCATCCAACAGTTTTATAACTTTCCTAATGTCCTCTTATATGAATGACACTTCTTTTTCAGGAAAATACATTTTTGAGGGTTCGTATTCTCCACCCACCGTATTTTCAGCAAGATGGCCTGCCAATGCTTGTCCTTTGACCGCCTTTTGGGTTACATAGATGATATCAAACTCACTTAATAGTATCTGCCCCTTGGCTAATTTCTTTGTGCATCATATCATGGAAGATAGTTGTTATGGCTCTCATGTAAGAAGCCCTACGTTCTTTAGATCAAATGGCATCATCTTGTAGTAATATAACCACCATGGTGTAATAAAAGTTGTTTTCTCTACATCTTCTTCATCCATCCAGATCTGGTGATAACCCGCGAAGTAGTCTACATAGGATTGGAGTTCATCCTTGGTTCAATTGTCGATCAAGATGTATATATTTGGCAGTGGAAAGTCATCCTTGAGACTCACTCTGTTTAAGTCTTGATAGTCAACACATACTTTGACCTTCCCATCTTTCTTCGGAACTGGTACAATGTTGGCTAACCAGGTTGGGTACTCAACCACCCTAAGGACTTTGTCTTTGATCTGCTTAGTAACTTCCTCCTTGATTTTCAGGCTCATATCTGGTTTGAATTTTCTGAGTTTCTGCTTCATTGACGGACACATGGGATTGGTAGGCACCTTGTGAGCCACTATGGACGTGATCAAGATGGTCATATCATTGTATAACCACGCAACGATATCCTCATAATCATTCAAGAAACGAATGTAATCATATTTCTCTGTCCGTGATAAGTGAATGCTGATGCGAGTCTCCTTGACGGTTTCGGTGTCTCCTAAATTTACTGCTTCGGTTTCGTCTAGGTTGGACTTGGGCTTATTTTCAAAGTTCTCAAGCTCTCTAACAACTTCCTCGGGTATTTCATCTTCTTCATCAGAGTCACTATCCTCATATTGCGTTGCCTTATTACATCTTACAGTCACTGCTTCATTAGGAAAAGTAATAATAACTATGTATAAAGAAAAAGTTTGTAAGATAATAATGAGTAATAAAGAGAAATGCATTTGATTAAAACTTAAAACATCCAAACAAGTACGGCTCGATAAATCGATACTTTATTTTGGAACAAGTAAGTCTTTAAAAACAAAATTACTAAAAATCTTAGATGCCTATAATGGCTATAGAAATAAAATCTGTCAAGCTACCCAAGGACTCAGTAGGCCTGGGAAGGTGTGGCAGTCCAGTTCCTAAGAACAATTCCATTCTCCACAGTCTGAATACTGAGGCATTCTTCCTCCTCCTTCTCAATTATTGCACTGCAATTCATGTCTTCATCCTCCAGGAACAGATTCCTTACCCCAACTAATGCTTCTTTTTCTGTAGTTCCCTATATTGTATCAGCTTGGTGAAAAGTCTGACCTAGATATGGCATTGGTTGCTCGATAGGGTAAAAAGTTCCATGACATGGAGGCGACCAGTCATCATACTCTTGCCCTGTATAATGGTATCTGAGCCCGAAGGTAGTACCATGATGTTTTAGTTGTATCGGTTTGGTAATACCCTGTATATTCTTCCCAAGCCCTTTGTTGGGTTCATACCCAGACCATGCTAGTATGCTTTGTATTTTGTTACTCTACCATTTTTCTTTCTCAACAACATTGCCACGTTCGATGTGATGATAGGTTTCCCCTACTAGCTTTCTTCCATTCTTTATAACCGAGATCGTTTGACTAGTATAGTTGGGGTTACTTTCGTCCCCGTGAATGATCACCTCCTCATGGTTCCATTAGAACTTCATTGCCTGGTGTAGTGTGGAAGCCATAACCCCAGCGACATGTATCCACAGTCGGCCCAGCAGAAGATTGTATGAAGCTGATATGTCAAGTACTTGGAATTCAATATCGAACCAAGTTGGCCCCATCTGTAGACAAAGATTAGTGTCTGTAATTGTTGCCCTTTGAGACCCATCGAAGGTTTTTATGTTCATTCTTCCTGCCTGTATTTCATGGAAACCTTTAACCAATCTTTTTATAGTATCCAACGGACAAATATTAAGGATTGAACCTCCATCAATCAAGACCCTCGCAATAAATTTGTCTTCAAATTATACCGTGATATGCAATGCTCGGTTGTGATTCAACCCTTAAGGCGGTAGCTCATTCTCGTGAAAGATTATCTTATGACTTTCCAGTACCCGCCCTTCCATGTTGGCAATCTCTCCGCATGTGATATTGTTGGGCACGTAAGCTTCATGTAACACCTTCATCGGAGCATTATTGTGCTCCTCTGAATTTTGCAACAGTGATAGGATAAATATCTGAGTTGTGTTTTGTTCAGATGATCAATGATGGAATATTCCCTTGCTTGTACTTTCCTCCAAAGGTCATCTAGACCCATTTCAATGACAGATTGCTTGTTAGTGGCATCCTTACTTGGTCCTCCCAAGTGTTTAGGTGTATAGATTCTTCTGGTCCTAGTCATTCCTTGTGCAGCATCGGATTCCTCCATCTTTGACTTTCCTTTTTGCCTAGCTTCAGCAACGTAATCCCAGTGTATTGCTTTTGAATTGAAAGGAGGTGTGGTTGATACTATCACTATGAAATGTGTGGTGACGTTTACTTTAAATGGAACATGGGTGGTCGTAGGTGGAGCTACTTCTACCTCAAATATAACTAATGCGGCTACCTCAACCTCGACTGGCGACTGCGTCTGTACCACAATAGGAGTGAGTGTGACTTCAGGTTTAAAGTCATCGCCTTTTTGAATAAACTTGACTGACCCATCAGGGTCCCATTCTTCATCCATCTCTATCACATGTATTCCACAATTCCTATGATCTGGGAGTGGATTTTTGCGGACATTAGGTGCAACTTCTTTCACCTGTATAACCCTGTTGTTAATTAGTGTTTGGATTTTATCTTTCAATGTTTGACACTCATCAATGGTGTGACCCTTTATACCGGAATGGTATGTACAGGTTTTGTTTGTGTTGAACCATTGGGATGGATTACCTACTACCACAGTGGGAATAAGTGTGATGTGACTAGCGGCTTTCAACCTTTCATACAAATGGTCGATGGGTTCAGCAATAGCAGTGTACTGTCTGGGTGGTTTGCAATCAAAATTGGGTCTTGGTCTTGGATAATTTTGGCGAGTTGTAGGTGACTGGAAATGAGGTGGTTGGGGATTATTGGTGTGATAGATAGTGGCCGATTTGGAATATCTGGGAGATAAGTTTGATATATAGGTAGAGGTGCTTAGTATGCGGGTGTAGGTGTTTAATATGTGGGTGGAGGTGTTTGATATGTGAGTGGAGATTTCAACCCCTGATCCACCATTACTGCCCTAACGTCTTTCTTCTTTGATATACAGCTTGATTGTAATGCCTTGTTTGTGGCCTGTAACACCTAAAAGTTTGTTACTATCCCACTTTTGATGCCATCTTCGATCATTTTTTCCGAGTTTGATGATACCATAGAATTTATGGTTTTCAATAACCATCAACCTTTCATAGTATTTTGGATCCTGTGCTCTAACGAAAAATCTGCTCATCTGTTCCTCATCCAAACATGGCCTGACTTTGGCTGCTTCTGACCTCTAACGAGTAGCATACTCGCGGAAAGTCTCGGTGGGCTTCTTCTTGATGTTCTGCATGTAGAAAACATCCGGTGCATTTTATGTGTTGAACCTGAATCTGTTCGTGAAATCAGATGTCATACTCACCTAGTTGGACCTATTCATAGGATCTTGGCTGACATACCAGGTCAAAGCATCTCCCGTAAAACTCCTCATAAAGAGCTTCATCCGGATCTTTCGGTCCTTTCTGACCTCGATGAGTTTGTCACAATAGGTCCTTGGATGAACCCTAGGATCACTTGTACCATCAAACATCTCGAACATGGGAGGTTTGTAACCCACTTGTAGTTCTACATCCGGCTTTATGCATGGGTCTTCATAATTCAAACCTTCTATCCATTTGCTTCCTTCGACACCCTGAACCCGACTTGTCAATTTTTTGAGTTCCTCAGCCATGTTCTCGATGAACAGGTCCTTCTTAATAGATTTTGGTGTATAGGAGGTTGGTTGATTACAGTGAGGTACGATTTCCACATATATAGGGTTGTTTTGGTGAGTGTCAGGAACCCGAGTGTAGTGGTGGTCATTTGTAGAGTTTTGAGGATCGGGTAAGGGTTGTGGTATGTTCTGGGGAGTGTGATAAATAGCGGATGGTGGGTACTAGATTGGTTGATGGTGGTGTTCTGGTGGAGTTGGTATCGGTAAGGGATTGAGATTTTGAGGTGGAGTTGTATATGAATGTGGTACTAGAGGGATTTGTGAATGCTGGTTTGGTGTTCTTCGGGGAGGGGCTGGGTTTTTGGTGTTTTGTTGGTTGATGTCGGGGACATTCAGGGCGAGGGATAGGTTTTCCAAGTTGCGGACCTGCTCAAGTTCTCCCTATAGCTCCAATATATTTTGTTATAAACTTAAAACTAAATCATTTAGTGCCGGAGTACTCCGTCTGTCTGAAGTTTCTGCATTTTACACATTTTCCTTTTGAATACCACTTAAGTTGTCCATTTTAGCTTTCCCTTTTCTCTTTGTATTACTTGGAGGAGGAGGAGGTGGATGTCCTCTAGATATGGTGTGATACGCTAATGATTCTAGTATGTGCAAACCAACCTTAGGGGATGTGAGTAAAGAAACAAAGAAAACAAAAGGTAAACAAGTCAGTAATGGTTCTGAAATGTTTGCAATATTTAAACACATACTGCGGGAATTTAAATTCACGTCCTAATTTGGGAGCCTCGTTGTGCCCGAGTTAGGCCTAGCGACAAATAAATATGGAGAAATTCAGCACCAATAATTGCTCATTTCATTAATGTTAAAATAAATTACCCAAAACGACACTAAATAAGATAATGTTGCTAATGGCACTTGGCCTTATTACATTTAAAATAAAAGTAAGTAAACCTAATCTACTTGGTCCCAGAAGGACCCTCTCCAAACAGGATGCTGTTGTCGATCAAATCTCCCAGCTCGCGCAGGTTCAATAGTAGGAATGCCCTTGCCAAATGCCCTCCTTCGTTTCCCTCAGCGTTCTAGAAGTAAGTGACCCTCTTTCTTATCTTCCGTTCCAATTCCATTAAACTGTACTCACATATTCCAAACTTTCACTGGATTTAACAACTCTTTCTTTCCACTCATTAACATTTCCATAGCGGCCTTATGTTGCGCCATTTCCTCAGCTTCAGACTCTCAAACTCTTTTGCGTAACTTTTTGTACTTCACCTTTGCTTCGGCAAGCTCATCTATGAATGTATTTCCTGGACCAACCCTTGGCTAAAATATTCCTGATAGATTATCATCCAACCATGACGGGGAAAATAATGAGTGGCCCTCATGATATCGGTCTGGCTCGATGGTATCCTTCTCCACAATAATCTTCAAAGTCCACATAAGTTGTGATGCATTCTTATATGGGATGGCATCACCCTAGAAATCGGCTCTAAAGTGACTCATTTTAGCGACCCGTGGTATAACCTGTCTCCTGCCTGCCTGTCTCATAACCCTGAGGGGAGCATAAGGCTATATCCCCCTTAATCCAATCAACACCAAATGTAAGACGTCTTTGGATCTGATGATGAACTCGTTGGTGGGGAACCACTTGAACATCCACTAAACTTGTTCCTCAGTCAACTTGTTGAAAAACTTCATCCATCCTATAGCATCCTTAAGTTGAGCAAACATGTACGGAATGTAATCCATTCTCTTTGGGTGATGGAAGGCTATGTGATCATTCCACAGCCTTCGTGGAAACTCTTGGCGGTATTGGCCCTTTTGGAGATGTTCTAACAGCCAGACATATAATAGCAAATTGCAACCCTCAAAGAATTTGAACACCTTATGACAGCATTCCAAGGCCTGGTACATGTCTGCAATGATCATATCGACAATAGTATATGTCGGTCCCTAAATTCCGTCCATTAAAGTTTTGGTCACCATGGCCAGCCTAGTATGGATTCTATCCTCTTGGATTGGGAATACCAACATGCCCAAGAAGCACATAATGAACACGAAGACCCTACGATGAACCCAACCCAAGGAGGTGATTGAGAACTCATCATTAAAAATACGGTAAGAGCTACAATGACTGTATCTTTCATAGAGGAAGTCGAAAGGTATGTAGGAGTTTTTCAGGTACTCCAAATCATCATTTTTCTTAAGCCCCATCATCTTAAAGAACCCTATAGCGGTGCGATTTTCAGGTGCTAATAGACTAGGGATATCCGAAGGCAACCCAGCTGATCCTCTTATTTCTTCTAGGAAGGGAGTCATTTCTATATCCTCAAAATGGAACACAGCCCTTTACTTATCCCTAAATAAAGTGGCAACCTCGATCAACATTTTGTTCGGTTGAAGATCCAATAGTGACAGAACATTTCCTAATACTCTTTTCACATGATTTTGGTCACTTGAGGGTAGATCCCTCCACCAATCTAGCAATAGTGGAGGTAAGCTACCGGCCATACCGAATATGGGGACTTCGTGCCTCATTTTCTGCAAAACAAGAGATAGTTAGGCCCTTTCTCCCTTTAGGTTTGTCTATTTATACAACAATGATTAGGATATTTGCACGTATTTCTCCAAATTAATGCACAAAATCATGATTACATCCGTTGGGATTATGGAAAACCCGATGGAATTTTGGACAAGGCTTGTCTTAAAGGGTTATTATGTAGATAACATATTAACCCGACTAGGTATGACCATGATGCATGTACAATTAATCAGAGTAAGGCTGTTATAGAGGTCTAGACTGGGACCCTCAAGCAGACCACTTGAGGGGGAATGACATAGAACCGTTAAACGCACCACTTATCGACTAGTTTTGCCGCAAATTCGCCTTTTAAAATTTAAAGGGGATATATAGGAAGAGCGTAAACACTCATCAAAGCGTTGCTATAGGATTGATTACGCACAAGTGGAATATGATGTTGAGCATAATTTATGCAACAATAAATAGCATTTTGTTAAGCATTTGCACGTAAAAAATGATGAATGAAGCTTTTAAATAATTGAAAGACAGTTATGAAAAAGAAAACAAAGAGACAAGTCAGTTTCAGGAAATAAAAGAAATCATAACTAAGAAATTAAATACAAATAAAGGGGAGAGGGTAAATGGGATAAATCATGCTTAGACTAATTCACAAAAAATAAGTTGGTTATGGTAAGAGCCTGAAAATGTCCCCAGTAGAGTCGCCATGCTGTCACGCCCCATTTTTTCCTTTTTGCGGGGAATTCCGAGTTTCGACATTTATTGGGAACAACTCATTTCCTTTTGGGAATTGGGTATTTGAATTTAAAGAGTCTCCACCTAATGGATTAAGGTGCGTTAGGGCACCTAAAGCAATTAACTTATGTAACTAGTTTTGCATTTCCAGAGATTAGGGTAAGGGAACGAAATAACCTTGAGAGGAAGGTGTTAGGCACCCGTCACGGTCCACAATGGTGGGTCTCGGCCAAACTTGATTTATGTGAATTATTTGTTTAATAAATAAATAGTCTAAGCGCACATATAAGATAGAGACAATTTGACAGGAAAGCAGTCTAAACACATAAGTACGATAAAAGAATTTTAAGCAACCTAAGCATACATATGTAAATAAGATGAGGGAGGTCCTAGGTTTTTAAGCCTATAAGATCACATCTGTACATTACCCGGTAAGCCTTCCTCAACTAGAGGGGTTACGCGTAGCATTGGCGCAAAAGTCATCATATCCTTTACTACCTAATTTCCTCCCCTTGGTAATAGCCTAACGCGTTCTAGCAACCTTAAGATATATCCTATGCGTGTACTACCCGTCCTTTTACTTATATAGTCCCGGGGGTATTTTAGGACATCTAGTTAGGATGGATTTAGATTCTCCTATAGTAATTAAAGGAGAAAACTCTAAGTGACAAACAAAATAATTAGGACTGTCAAATATAGAACAATTAAGGGGGCTCACATATTTCCTCCACAAATAGAACAAACAAATGCACGTCTTAGACAACATTGTGTTAGGCATTTGAAAAGAGTCCTAATGATAGGATATCTAGGTGAACACAAATCAGAACATATGCAAAGCTTTATTAGAGCGCGAACCAATACCTAATCAGTTTGCCTATTGATTTTAGAGTGGGTTGCTGAATCTGGATAGTTAATCAAAATCACAATTTTACAGGATATTTAATCGCCATATAGGATTGCCTAGGCGCGTATCAATGATATCCTATAAGCATGACATCTAGTCGTCAATCAAAGGTGTAATAGCCAGTAAAACTATTTTGAACAAATAGTTTGGGTTCATTAGATCCTATAGGCATGTTATCTAGATGTGAGGACTGATTTTAGACAATGCAGCAATTTTAAAACTTGATTGGCATACAAGGATCGATTTTAAACTCACAAAACATAGTGTCCAGAATGTAAGATTGGTTTTAGACCGTACAAGCATGGTTTTTAAGTGCTAAATATGCCGAACCTATTTAGCATGACTCCTAAATGTAGAAATAAACTTTAAACTTATAGGCAGGATGTCTAAACGTGCAAGACTGATTTTTAACCTATATGCATGATATCTAAATGCGCAAGTCTAAAATTTTTAACCTATAGGCATGGTATCTAGAATGCATACGAACAGTCAAATAGCACAGCAATATGATTTCTGATTGTAGAAGTTGATTTGAACCCTATAGTCATGATATCTAGAATGCACACAAGTGATAAACATTGCAATGTCCTATAGGCATGGCTTCTAGGATGTAAACACTGATTTTAAGTCCTATAGGCATGATATCTACCCATTCCCAACAAAACATGTATAATAATCCCTCCCAGTTTTACTAATTTCCCCAATATCAGTTTACAAAGTTAATAATATTACAAACCAAATGTAAATAAATTATAGGAATGATAATATTATACTATATGGAGCCTGGATAGGCCAAAGCAAACCATGGGTAGCCATGCCTTCAAACCGTCTCAATGCCACACCTCATGATTCCAGGAAGGGTATCTTAGTGTGTTAGAGTTCCCAAGGGCCTCCAGGACCCAGGGCAATGCTCATACCAAGGCCTCCTTTAAATATCAATAACTTGTGCAGTGTGAAATAGCCAACCCCGGTGTTCAAAGTTCAGAGGAGTCTCATGGACTCCAAAGCAATGCTCACACTGGAGGGGCAGGACCCTAGATGTTCTAAGAGTTGAAGTGACAGTGATTTGTAATAGTAGTTTGAAAAACAGTTTCAGACTTTCAGAACAATCAGAAGTAAATAGAATCATTCAGTTTTCCGGAACCTAGACATAGGTTCCAGCCAAACAAACAACATTCAGAAATAGGATTACTTAAGTTATTAGCTGTTGTTAAGTTACCAAGCACAGAAGCAAGGCATGTTGAAGATCAAACAACCAAAAGTATAGGGTAATAGGGATTAGGGAGAAAGTTATTCAGATAGGAGATCATGATAGTAGGGATGTAAACATAGATCTAATTTTAGACACAAGTAAAATGCAAGTTTGCTGGAAAAAAATAGAACACTGAGTTTTATTTTTAAATAGAAGTCAACGTGTTATTATAGTAAACACATGTATTGGACATGAGTAGACATAAGAACATATGTTGAACATTAATAGACATCCTATTGACTACATGTTTTAGAGCAGAAGTATCCACATAGATTGGAAAGAAGTAGTCATGCTAACAAACACATGAATTGAACAGAAGTAAGTGTGCTAGTAAATATAAAAATTTAAACAAAGGTGACATGATGATAACCACACAAAATTTGAACAGAAGTAGCATGCTGATAAACATACAAATTTAAACAGAAATAACTTGCTGATAAATAAACAAAGTAATTGAATGACAATGGTATAGGTATACCAGTTAAGGAAGCAGAAACAGAAGGTAAGGTAAGCAGGATTCAATGGCCTAGCATTGTCTTTCAGTCAGCTAGTCTAGCAATGATCACAAGCAGCAGAGAGATGAGAGGAAAGTTTTTTTTTGTGTGTGTGTGAACTATTGTTCATATGTTTAAAGAAATCAGAATGAGAGTTTGTATAGCACTTAGTAAGGTAGGAAAAATAAGGTAAAGAATAAATCAGAGTTCATAAAATAGGGTAATCAAACAAATCAATCAGTTAATTGGGGACTTAACTCTATCACTTCCCACAGAAGAATCTGGAAAAGACCCCCTTAAATTAGGTAGAATCCCTTAATGATTCAGATTGGGATTCAAATAAGGTAAACAAATAAATCATATTTGCATAAGGTATGGAAATCAATTAATCAATCAATTAGGGTCAAATCAATTAATAGGTCAGGATCACGGAAGTACCACTTGCATTAAGGAGAACCTAATATAGGATCAATTAACAGACAAGACTGGAGTTTAATAAAGTAAGCAGTTCGGTCATGATAATCAAGGCCTAGAAATCAGGCTAGTAACATTTTTAAGAAAAGTATTACTAACTACGAATCATATATATAGAGAAAGAACAGGTAAAATCTTTCAAAGTGGTACTAGTTTAAAAAGAATACAATTTAGAACAGGTAAAATCTTTCAAAGTGGTACTAGTTTAAAAAGAATACAATTTCAAATCTTAATTAAAGAAATAACTGAATTAACTACTTCAGTTGATAGAGCTAAAGCAAACGGTCAAGAACACTAACATGAATAGTCGAGTATTTGAGAATCCTAAGCATATCGAAACATATAGATGATACTCAATCAAGGAAATTAGTCTTATAGTAAAGAAGAAAGTCAAAATTCCTCCAAAACCTTTTTTTGTGAAAGTCCTTATTAGGAATAAAAACCCTAGCTTTAGGGAAAAGTGAATCCGGTAGATAATAATAGAAAAAAATGGAAGAAACTTAAAGGGAAAGTATTAAAGAAACTCAAAACAATTTATATCTAAAAGGATCTGAACTGATTTAGCCAAAATAGCTAGGTACGTAAAAAAAATAAACAGAGGTGAGAAAAGGTATAGTTATAAACCAAAAATTTGAAACCATAAAGCTACGAAAATATAATACTCACAGACATGGGGTGAAAACAGTTGGATTAATCAAGAACATGAGGGGTTTTAACCAACTCTGGCTCAAGCTTCATTATTCCCAGGCAATACAAGAACGGAACACCAATAGAGATAAGAGGCGAGATAAGGCCAGGAATCGATGAAGAAACCCATGGATCGAAGGGGTTTCGATGACGGGGGCTAGGGTTTGAGACGCTTAAGAGAGAACGGAGGAGAAGAGGAATTTGGGGGCGGTAGGTTTTGACAAATGAGCTAGGTTAGGGGGGTCGTTTGGGTTAAAAAGGTCAGAAAGAATTAGGGTCGTTGATCTTTTGAGATCAACGGCCAGGATTGAAAGTGGTATGGGTCAGGCTATATCTAATTGGGGTTGAGTTTGACTTGAATTAGGCTAAAATTGAATTGGGGGCCCGATTTTAGTTGTAAATTAGGGCTATTTGTTAAATACCCATTTCACTGAATAGAGTAATTTTAAAAATAGCTAATTAAATGATTTTCAAGCATGAATGTGATTTAGAGTAATTATTCAATATTATAAAAATATAAAATTTATTTTCTATATAGATAATGTAGTTACGCATATGTAGGGGCTATTTTTGCAAAATATGCAATTATTGTCTTAGAAATGCAAATGTAATTATAAAAGATGCCATTGAAATATTTGAACACACATATGAACATAGAATGATAATTCTTAATGATTTAATTATCATAAATAATATGAGGGATAGTTTTGAATATTTATGTAATTAAAAAATGCAGAAATAAATGGATTTAGGCCTTGAAAATTGTAAAACGCTTGTGTATATTTGTAAATCCACCTACAATATTTTAAAAGTGTTTATGCATATTTAAAATATATGAGGGAAAAAATGGGTATCAACATCACCCTTCGGCTTCAACACCAATTACTTCCCCACCCGCTCTTTCAGCTTGGGGTGGAGGTCAGTCAGCTAGGGGTCACCCTAGAGGGGGAGGTCGATTAGGTGGTGGTCAGGCCCATTTTTATGCCCTCCCAGCAACACCAGATGCTATTTCCTCAGATGTTGTGATTGCAGGTATTATCTTAGTTTGCCACAAAGATAGGCTCAAAAGGCTATCTAGTTGCTCAAAGACAGCGGATACATTAAGGTGGCATGATAAGAAGTGTTCTAAAGATGGAAAGTTAAGGCATCCTGCTGATGGTCAAATATGGAAAGACTTTGGTAGCTTTCATCCGAAATTTGAAAGAGATTCTCGCAATTTATGACTTGGCTTGGTAAGTGGTTGGTTCAGTCCATTTCGAACCTTTAGCACATGGCTAGTTATCTTAATGGTGTATAATTTTCCTCATTGAATATGCATGAAGCCAGAATATTGTACGCTTTCTTTGCTTATACCTGGGTCGCGGTCACCTGGAAATGACATTGGCATTGATTTACAACAATTAATAGAAGAGTTAAATGTGTTGTTGGAGTCTGGGATAGAAACATATAATGCTTCAAGAAATCAAACCTTTCAAATGCGAGCAGCTCTTGTTTGGACAATCACGGACTTCCCTGCATATGCTAAGTTATTTGGTTGGAGTACAAAAGGGAAATTGGCTTGACCTTGTTTTAATTATGGCACTAATTTTCGCTATCTTAAACATAGTCAAAAAATATGTTATATTGATCATCGTGTTTTTCTACCAATGGATCATCCATGGAGATCCAACAAAAGGTCTTTCAATGAAAAAATAAAATTTAGGCTTCCTTCGCCTTTGTTAAAGGGAACTGATGTGCGTAATGACTTACAAAATATTAACAATGTACGTGGGAAAAAGCATAAGAGAACAAATGATGGCCCATTGAAGAAAAAGTCAATTTCTTTGAATTACCTTATTGGTAGCACAATTCATTATGTCACAATCTTGATTTAATAATCATAGAGAAAAATATAGTTGATAATGTAATTGAAACTCTTTTAGATATTCCTGGCAAGACAAAAGATCATGCAAACGATCGTTATGATCTAAAAGACATGGGCAATAGAAAGAACCTCAACCAAAAGATACAAAGGATGACAAGAGAAAAAAGTATGCAAAAGCGTGCTTCTCAATGGCTAATGGAGAGAAATTAAGTTGTTGTGGTGTTCTAAAGACAGCAAAGCTACCTGATGGTAGTGCTTCCAATATATCTAGGTGTGTGCAACTAGACGAAAGAAATTAATCTGGTTATAAGATGCATGATGCCCATTTCATGTTAAATTACTTGTTGCCAATACCAATTAAAAGCATACTTCATGATCATGTTTCTATTCCGTTGACTCGTCTAAGCTCATTCTTTCGCCGTTTATGTCAAAAAGTTATCACACTGGAAGAGTTAGATTTTTTGGAGAGAGATTAGAGAAATAGTGAATCAATTGGAGCGGATTTTTCCTCCAACTTTTTGATATAATGATTCATTTGCCTATTCATTTGGCGAACAAATTAATATCAGGAAGTCCCGTTCAGAATCGATAATGGTATCCTCCTGAAAGATATATGTGCATGCTAAATCATATGTTCGCAACAAAAATCATCTAGAAGGATCTATTGCTGAAGCATATTTGGTTGAAAAGTATTTGACTTTGTGTTATAGATACTACATGGGGGTGTGCAAACTAGATTTAATAGAAGACCCCGAAATAATGATGAATGTGGTTATGCTACACAAACTTTCAGTTTGTTCCCTAACAGAGGCTGCCTTTTAGGAGCCAAAAAGAGTGATCCAATCATTTTAGATGGCAGGTCACTATGCCAGGAACATGAATACGTATTGAACAATTGTGATGAAGTTCAAGAATATATCAGATAATTTTATTCACTTATAGTATTTTCTTTTACATAGATAATTACTAAATTATTGTTCTGTAGAGAACATGAGGTGGAGGTTAATAACTAGAGGCGGGGATCTAGATGGAGCAATGCCAAGAATCATTGTAGAAACTTTTCTCAATAATTTGAAACTCGTGTATTGCATGACGATGTGTCCAATATGATAAAACAGTTATCCATAGTACCAAATTCAATTGCCAAAAGATATCCTGGGTATCTCATTAATGGATATAGATTCCATACGAGGCAGTGTGATGCTAGGCGTAAAATGCGAAATAGTGGTGTTACATTACTTTCCCTAACGACAAGCTTTGCAATCTCAAAGGATAAAAATCCAGTTGATGAGAATTTGACTTATTATGGCAGAATAATTAATATGGTTGAGTTAGACTACTATGACCATTTTAATTTGTGTTATTTAAGTTCAACTGGTATGATTTTGACGAGGATATTTATGGCCTTACTTATGTCTACTTCAACAAGAAATGCTATAAAGAAGACCTTAAAATATCAAGCACACCAATGCTTCTATGCGCAAGATCCATATGATCAAGATAAACATTATGTTATGAAGACTGTCCCAAGATATTTGTTTAGCATAAGTGACCAAATTGAATCTAATGCACTACACTGTTATGAAAATGAGCCGTCTGAACATTTGGTGATCCCATCTATGCCGGACGATAATGGTGAAGTTGTCTTAGCAAGGAATGATTTACGAGGAACCATTATTGATATGCCTCCTAAAGGATTTATTGCAGAACAACTTGAAATTGAATCGGAAGACGAGTTTGAAATAGAGGACGAGTTTGAATAGGAGGAAAACGAGTTTGATGATGAGGATACATTATGAGTTTTATTATAATTCAAATAGGATATAGCTCAGAACTTTCTAGGTTAAATAATAAAGGCACATTAAAATTAGTAGATACTTGCCTTAGACTCAAATGGATGATATTTGCTTGCCGATGTTTCCTTGTCTATTTTGTAATGTTCTAATATTAATTTTTTTTGGCTAAGGGTTTCTTCCTTGTGCTTATATATTTTCTGCTCATATAATTTTTTAGTGTTGCTTTTGGTTTCTAAAGCATTTGATTATGTCACGACCCAAATCCCGCACTGGTCGTGATGGTGCCTCTCATGAAGATAAGGCCGGCCAACTAACCCAACTCGTCTCTTTTCAAAATAGTTAAGCATAAATGAACAGCAAAAATATGACTTAATAATATTAATTAACGAAATTACAACCCAACACAATCCTAATCGGGCTGTCACAAGTCACGAGCATCTATTAGAAAATAAATCCACTACCAGGTCTATTATATACAAAACCGAAATAATGAACAAAGAGAGAGAAAAATAGTGCTGCGAACACTGCCAGTCACCTCTTTAACTCATATAACTTTGCCTCTGATCGGCCCAAACCCGCTACCAGATGATTAGATACCTGCATCTGCACACGAGGTGCAGGGAGTAAAGTGAGTACTCCAACTCAGTGAGAAATAAAGGTAAATAACAACTGAGCATTAAAAATCATGTAAGGCGAACCATCATGCTGTATAGAAGTAGGGTACAATCCTTTAAGAAAACAATAAGTTTGTGAAATCTTTGGAAATATCTTGGCTCAATTTAAATCTCTTTTGAAAATGATCTTTTCAACAGTTATGAAAACTATTTCAAAACAGTTAGTGCTGATAAGCACAAAAAAATTCGCCCATCGGGCACAAATACCATAGTATAATAGGTAAAAAGGCAAATAAATATACAAGATGCGCAGATAAAAGTTCGCCCCTCGGGCAATATATCAACACTGTACCAGCCCCCTAGGCTCTCTCTCTCTCAGATCACTCTCAGAACAGTATCATATAGTAACCGCTGCGGCATGCAGCCCGATCCACACATCGCTGCGGCATGCAGCCCGATCCATATGGGTACCCACGCTTACTGTGGGTGTGCAAACTCTGGAGGGGCCCGTTACGGCCCAAGCGCAATATCAAGCCACCTCGTGGCATATAAAACAAGGCCTGAAAGCCTTATCACATCACACTTGAGGCGTGAAAGCCTCCTCAAATAACACTCAAGGCCTAAAAACCTCCTCACATAAAACTCGAGGCCTGAAAGCCTCCTCACATAACACTCGAGGCCTGGAAGCCTCCTCACATAACACTCGAGGCATGAAAGCCTCCTCACATCACTCAACATATCCTCACATATGGCCCTCGGCCTCACTCAGTCCAAAACAAAACATCATAAGCCCCCTCGGGCATCAATAAAATAGTAGTGATCAGCCCAAACAACATTGGAAATATCATATAAGTCTCAAAGTACAATTAAAAATGGCTGAGTTTGTAAAACAGTATGATCGACAGGACTGAGTTTATGTAGTATGTCAAATAGTGAGGAAACAATGATAAGATCCCCTAAGGGTTCAAATAATTGGCACGAAGCCCAACTATGGCAATCAGCCCAAAACATGACAATAACAATTAAGTTTCAGTCAAATACACGGAAAAATCATCAATCGGGACGGACCAAGTCATATTCCCCAACGGTTCTCTACCCCACGCTCGCTATTCGGCGTGCAAGTCACCTCAATATAGCACTACGATGTGCAAATCCGGGGTTTTAAACCCTAAGGATATCATTTACCATCATTACTCACCTCAAAGCGACAAAATCTCTAGATCGCGATACCTTTTCCCCCAAAATTGGCCTCCATGCGCGTAGAATCTATCCAAAATCATAGCGAATACATCACAATATGATAAGGGAACAAAGCCCAAGCGAAAACAAATAATAACGGACATAAATCCCGAAATTACCAAAACCCGAGCACCCGGACCCACTTCTCAAATCTCAAAATTTTTCATATTAATAGATTCTTTATCTTCTCATGAGTTCATACATACCAAGAACTCTCAAATCGGAGCTCAAATGACCCATCAAATCCCAATTTGACATACCAAAAACTCAAGCCCTACTTCTTCAATTTTAGGCTTAATTTCCATAAATTGCAAGGTTAATTTCACATAATAATCATATTTTATTATCATTTAACTCACCTCCAATCAATCCCAATCGAGACATCTTCAATTTCCATCCAAAAGCTCTTAAGGTTGCTAAAAAATGGAGGAAAAATACCTTAGCTCGCGGAACAAAAAATGAACCTTTAAAACCTATTCTGTCTAGCCCTTTTCGCATCTGCGATCACTATACCGCATATGTGGTTACCGCTTCTGCGGATTTCACTCCACTTCTACGGATTTCCTACTGTTACCCAAGACCGCTTATGCGGTCTAGTTCCGCTTCTGCGGACCACGCTTCTGCAGTCAAGCATTTGTTTCTACGAAACTTCTTCAAATGCACGGACCACTTCTGCGGTCATTATCCGCATCTGCGGACCCCGCACCTGCGGAAATCATCCGCTTCTGCGAAAATCCCCCAAGTGGCCAAATTCCGCACCTGTATTCCTACCTTCGTATCTGTGGAACCACATCTACGGCCCCTTTTCCGCAGATGTGGATATACTAGGTATCAGTAAACACCAGCAATGCACAAGTTCAAAATCCATCCCGATGGCCATTCGAAATCACCCCGGGACCTCAACCAAAAAAGTGCCAACCCATCTTAAAACATCATTCAAACTTGCTCTAGTCATCAAAACACATCAAACAACACTAAAATCATCGATTCTCACCGGATTCAAGCCTAAGTTTCTTCAAAACGTCCGAAATACGCATTTGATAAAAAATCTAACCAAAACACCTCCGAATGAACTGAAATTTTGTACACACATCCCAAATGACTTAACAAAGCTACAGAAACTCTCGGAATTCCATTCTAACCCACGGATCAAAATCTCACCTATCAACCGGAATTCGCCAAAATACTAACTTCGCCAATTCAAGTCTAATTCTACACCGGACCTCCAAAATTACTTCCGATCACGCTCCTCAGTCACAAATCATCTCCCGAAGCTAACTAAATCGTAAAAACTCTGGTCCGAGCTCATATACAAATAAGTCAACTCTTGGTCAAACCTTCCAAATTGAAAGCTCTCTACTGAAATTGTTCTTTCAAATTTATTCCAAATTTTTCCTGATAGCAAAACCAACGATCTACCTTAGTCATAATACATAACACGGGCCAAGTCATGCCCAAGAACTGGCGATCAAAGTGCAAAAGTTCAAAATGACCGGTCGGGTCGTTATAATCTCCCCTACTTAAACACTCGTTCGTCCTCGAATGTACCCAGAATTGTCCTAGAAGCCCACCAATAGCCAAATAACCTTACCAAGAATATACCCGAGGGTGATCCCACGTCACCCTATCTCGCATAGGTCTGATAACATGACATAGCTGAACTTTCACAACCCTTCTAGTCCATAAAACATAGAACCACATTGCACTTTTTGAAATCATACACAAGATCAGAACCTCAAATCTATACTCAGAATAAGCCCGGACCAGCTATAATAACCCATACCTGCAACCTCAAGTGCAATCATATGATATACTACATAACCTAAACACTCAAAACGTTAACTTCTATGCATAGCAGTTGCCCACAACACCCGAATACCAGTAGAAAACCTCTTATCAACTAAGGTCTTATTCCAACACTTTCATATACTACCAACAATAAATGAAACATACAATAAACTGTAACCATTTCTCAAATCAACCATTCGTGAAACCACTTCCCTTTCGCCTAACACCACAGCAGATTCCGAGCCAAACCTTGATATTATCCTTCCAACAAGCTGAAATCAAATCTGTTCGTATTCATTAGTGACCCCAACGATCACCTCGAGTCCAACACACCACTCTGGTGATATGACACCTCAATACAGGCCTAATCCACAACTTGCATAATACGCGCACCATTAAGAAACAATCTGAACATACTCAAATCATGAAAAATGACTCCAATGAAAGATATGTACCTCAAGTTCATCAGTACCCTCACAACACAAGGCTGAGACCCCGTGTCACATCATAGAAATAGGATACATGAATCTACCCCGAAAGTTCATATCCCCACGTAGCCTCGCTACAATGCAAAATTCTGTCGAAACACTGTTACACATGAAATACCTCAAGTCACTATGCTCAAAATCGATAGCCACGCACAATTGATGTCTGGAACCAAGGCAAATCATTATACCCACGATGAAACAGGTAACATACGCCAAGTAACTCGATAGGACATAACCGATACGTTGTTCACTAAGCAATGCCCAATTACTCATCCCGCTCGGATTTCGACAAAGAGACCCCAATTGAATCACATCATATTTAACTATAACCAATGAATCATAACCTCTCATAACACTAAAAAGTAACTCATATACCTTCCCAGATCACTGATAAGCTTAACGACGGTCGTATTAATACCCCCTCAACAATGCCATTCGAAGCCAACCAAACCGACTCAAGATAGAACACTCATCATAAGAGCCCAAATAAGGAAGACAAATCCTTTCCAGCCGCCCGCTAGGTCTTCAAAATATAAAAAATCCCAATAGGACATAATTCGTCGAACATCACCACTCATTCCGTGGCATTTCCTGACATAGCCAACCGCGCCATCTTATCGCAATAGTCCAGAATAACGCAACACGGAAACATCCAGTCTACACCCCAATATCATATCCAAAATCTAACATACCCAGCAAAGAAGGATCCACTCGGGCCTCCAAATCTAGGCAGTCACTAAAAAATGTTGATGCACATGATCTAGAATCACAACATAGCCTGAATATGAGAACTTCCGTCTCCACATACACTCAGCACATGAATAATCATATACGATCCCAACTTCACCGTCCGAACACATGCCATACCTTTAATACCCAATCATCACACAATAGATAGTCTAAAATTTCCCTGTGCCACCAAGCAACCCGAATATCACCAGTCGACCCAACAAGAAAGTGTCGCAATACTACCAAAGTATCATCAGTTTAATCACATTACCCTTTTTCTGAAACACATACTCCCGTCAAATCACTTCCAATAACAATTCCTTTTCCTTAATCATCTGAGGCTACCGGCTACCTAAGAGTTTTATGAACTTCTTTTTAGAACTGAACTGAAACCTCGTACATGCAAATCTCGATCCTCCACAAAATACCGAATATACCATACCATCCAAGGATAACATGAAAACTTTTATCTCCCTTCCAAGACACAGACATCTACGCACTCAACTGCTCAAGAAATTCCATTGATCCGATCTAGAAGAAAAATCATTACACATCCCATGTCTCTCATATTCGTAGAAAATGCAAATCTTCAACCACGACAGAAATCAACAAGAACTCTCCAAATTCCGTTTGCATAAATTAAACTGTCAGGACTGAATCCTTCTAACTAGACCAAGCTAAGAAAGCCATCAAAACACCCATGAGCATTGCTGCAAAATACCTGTAAATACCCCGCACCTCAAACACATACAAAGAATTAATCATATCCTTACCATACCGACTCGGTCTACTATCAAGATACTCCATCCATCTAAATTTCCTTCTGATTTATTTTCAACTTGTTACTCCCTCTTGTTGTTGCACCACAATGCCTCAACCTAGGATTACCACATGAGACCCAAGCATATAACCCCACTGTCTAAGACCCATAAGCCGCCGAATACTCTCTCAAATATTACCGGAAATATAACTCTCCCGAATACTTTAATCTGAAGAACTTCCTGCGAATCTGAATCCGTTACTTTTACTTTCCTGATACTGATACATAGAATCCCATAATTAACATAACATACCACAAGTCTAAGACCCATAAGCCGCCGAATACTCTCTCAAATATTACCGGAAATATAACTCTCCCGAATACTTTAATCTGAAGAACTTCCTGCGAATCTGAATCCGTTACTTTTACTTTCCTGATACTGATACATAGAATCCCATAATTAACATAAAATACCACAAGTATGAACCTCTTCGAATGAAAGAAACAACTTCTAACCACTTATGCAACATAAAGCACTCAACTGTTATATGCAGACTTTTGGACACATTAGAACTATTCTCGCAAGTCATTCACTCTTATTCAAACTGCAACTTACTGACATAACGAACAAAACCACCCGTGCCTCATTGGCATTTCGATACTGCAAAAATGAAGTCCTCGTCCCAATACAACCAAGAAACTTCCTGCTCTACATGCCGAGCATCCTTTACTAATAACACTCTAGACATTCCGTGGTTCTTACACTCTATGAGGCATAATGTAACCTTTGTCAAAAAATTTCCTTTACTCTAGTCATAACTAACTCACTCGCACTCCCCAAACTGGAACCAACATAGAACCTAACCGTGAAATCAACTACTCACAGCAGACTCCCCCACTTGGCTCGAAGCCATAGATCAAGGTACACACAATAACTCATAACACGTTTACTCTATTTATGCCACAATACCATAATGAGATTAAACTCAAATCATTTGTAAGCTTGTGAAAACATAGATCATCTAGTACTGTAAATCTTCTACAAATCTCGCATTCATCTCCATAATAGTTAAGCCCACTCTCTTAAGCGACCCGAAATTTCAAATTTCAACACGTACCCATCCATTACACATGAGATCTTCTAACATACGCATAAGGATCACACCACTTCGGAACACTCCGCAGGAGATAGCCCACCTGCTTTACCTTAATATAACATTTTTGTATACCTTCCACCGTCATACACATTACACAGTCACTTAGTCTTCCTGAATCTGAACTCATACCGCAATATGTAATTTACTTCACTCCAAGTAGGAGACATGAAAAGATTCTTCACAGGCCCATAACTCGGGGCTACACATCCAATCACAATGGAAATCAAACATTTAATAGTTCATTTATCATCCAGCAGACTCTCTTCGTTACTTCCAAGTCACATAGATATATCTCGCAGTACCAACATACTCGTCGCATGGCTCTCCAACTGTCACTTCCACTAATAGGGACAATATCAAACATATAAGTTCAAAACACTTATTCACACAATCAGCACATCGGTGCTCAAGCCATAGGCAAAGATACGGCCTCAAGTCCTCCAGACTGGCCCAACATCAAATTCACATAGATCATATCTCACCCTTTGATCAGGGAATCACAAGCCATCAAGGTACGTCTGATACTGAGAGCTCATGTGCGCTTACGAATGCGTGGAAGGAAATTTCAAGAGTTATATTTCAATCTAAATAAAGGACGCACGATAAGAATTCCAAGAATGCAAAGTTTTCCTAAAGGTTCTGCAACCTCTCGAGGATAAATACAGACATCTACGTACCGATCCGCGAGACCCTACTAAACCTGCTCATGACTTGTGAGACCTAGTAACCTAGGCTCTGATACCAACTTGTCACGACCCAAAAGCCACATTGGTCGTGATGGCGCCTCTCGTGAAGACAAGGCCAGCCAACTAACCCAACTCATCTCTTTTAAAAATAGTTAAGCATAAATGAACAATAGAAATATGACGTAATAATATTAATTAACAAAATTAAAACCGAACACAACCCTAATCGGGGTATCACAAGTCACGAGGATCTATCAGAAAATAAATCCACTACCAGGTCTATTATATAAAAAACCGGAATAATGAACAAAGAGAGAGAAAAAAAGTGATGCGAACGCTGGCAGTCACCTCTTTAACTCATATAACTCTGCCTCTGATCGACCCAAACCCTCTACCGAGTGATTAGATACATGCATCTGTACACGAGGTGCAAAGAGTAAAGTGAGTACTCCAACTTAGTGAGTAATAAAGGTAAATAACAACTGAGCAGTAAGGAATCACGTAAGGAAAACCATCATGCTATGTAGAAGCAGGGTACAATCCTTTGAGAAAATAGTAAGGCTGTGAAATCTTTGGAAATATCTTGGCTCAGTTTAAATCTCTTTTGAAAATGACCTTTTCAACAGTTACAAAAATGATTTCAAAACAGTTAGTGCTGATACGTCCAAAAAAATCCTCCCCTCGGGCACAAATACCACAATGTAAAAAGTAAAAAGACAAATAAATATGCAACATGAACACATAAAATTTTGCCCCTCGGGCAATATCTCAACACGGTACCAGCCCCTCGGGCTCTCTCTCTCTCAGATCACTATCATGACAGTATCATATAGTAACCGCTGCGGCGTGCAGCCCGATCTACACATCGTTGCAGCGTACAACCCGATCCATATCTCGCTGCGGCATACAGCCGAATCCATATGGGTACTCGCACTCACTGTGGGTGTGAAGACCCTGGAGGGACCTCTTACGGCCCAAACACAATATCAAGCCACCTCGTGGCATGTAAAACAAGGCCTGAAAGCCTTCTCATATCACACTTGAGGTTTGAAAGCCTCCTCACATAACACTTTTGGCCTGAAAGCCTCCTCACAGAACACTCGAGTCCTGAAAGCCTCCTCACATAACAATTGAGGCCTAGAAGCATCCTCACACAACACTCAAGGCCCGAAAGCCTACTCATATCACTCAACATATCCTCACATATGGCCCTCGGCCTCACTCAGTCCAAAACAAAAACATCATAAGCCCCTCGGGCATCAATAAAATAGTAGTGCTCAACCCAAACAATAGTGGAAATATCATTTAAGTCTCAAAGTTCAATTAAAAAGGTTGAGTTTGTAAAACAGTATGATCAACAAGACTGATTTTAAGTAGTATGTCAAATAGTGAGGAAACAGTGATAAAATCCCTGAAGGGTTCAAATAATTGGCTCGAAGCCCAACTATGGCAATCAGCCCAAATCATGACAATATCAATTAAGTTTCAGCCAAATACATGGAAAAAATCATCAATTGGGACGAACCAAGTCACAATCCCCAATAGTGCTCAACCCCAATCTCGCTATCCGTTGTGCAAGTCACCTTCATATAGCACTACAGTGTGAAAATCCGGGGTTTCAAACCCTCAAGATATCATTAACAATCATTACTCACCTCGAACCAGCGAAATCTCTAGCTCGCGACGCCTTTGCCCCCCAAATCGGCCTCCACGCACGTCGAATCTATCTAAAATCAAAGTGAATACATCACAATATGACAAGGGAACAAAGCCCAAGTGAAAACAAAAAATAACGGGCACAAATCCCAAAATTACCAAAATTCGATCCCCAAACCCACTTCTCAAATCTCAAAATTTTTCACATTAATAGATTCCTTATTTTCTCACAAGTTCATACATACCAAGAACTCTCAAATCCGAGCTCAAATGACGCATCAAATCCTAATTTGACATACAAAAAACTCAAGCCCTAGTTCTTCAATTTTAGGCTTAATTTCCATAAATTTCAAGGTTAATTTCACAAAATAATCGTGTTTTAAGATCATAGAACTCACCTCCAATCAATCCCAATCGAGACATCTTCAATTTCAGTCCAAAAGCTCTCAAGGTTGCTCAAAAATGGAGGAAAAATACCTTAGCTCGCGGAACCAAAAATGAACCTTTAAAACCTATTCTGTCCAGCCTTTTTCGCATCTGCGATCACTATATTGCATATGCAGTTACCGCTTTTGCAGATTTCACTCCGCTTCTGCGGATTTCCTACTGTTACCCAGGACCGCTTCTGCGGTCTAGTTCCGCTTCTGCGGACCACGCTTCTGCGGTCAAGCATCTGTTTCTACGAAACTTCTTCAAATGCATGGACCACTTTTGCGGTCATTATCCGTATCTGCGGACCCCGCACCTGCGGAAATCATCCGCTTTTGCGAAAATCCCCCAAGTGGCCAAATTCCGCACCTGCGTTCCTACCTTCGCATCTGCGGTCCCTTTTCCGTAGATGCGTAAATACCAGGTATCAGCAAACACCAGCAATGCACAAGTTCAAAATCCATCCCAATGGCCATCCGAAATCATCCCGAGGCCCACGGGACCTCAACCAAAAAGTGCCAAACCATCCTAAAACACCATTCAAACTTTCTCCAATCATCAAAACACATCAAACAATACTAAAATCATTCTTTCTCACCGGATTCAAGCCTAAGTTTATTCAAAACTTCCGAAATACGCATTTGATAAAAAATCCAACCAAAACACCTCCAAATGACATGAAATTTTGCACACACATCCCAAATGTCACCTATCAAACCGGAATTCGCCAAAATACTAACTTCGCTAATTCAAGTCTAATTCTACACCGGACCTCTAAAATTACTTCCGATCACTCTCCTCACTCACAAATCATCTCCCGAAGCTAACCAAATCATAAAAACTCAGATCCGAGCTCATATACAAATAAGTGAAATCTTGGTCAAACCTTCCAAATTCAAGGCTCTCTACCGAAACTGTTCTTTCAAATTTTTTCTAATTTTTTCCTGAAACCAAAACCAATGATCTACCTTAGTCATAATACATAACACGGGGCAAGTCATGCCCGAGAACGAGAGATCAATGTGCAAAAATTCAAAATGACCGGTCGGATGGTTACATGTTACTATTAAGTGTGCCTCAAGTTAGTTTCATAGCATGAGAATCGTATTACATCATATATGAAAATAGGTTTAAGTACTATAGTTTTGTGCTAAATATCCTGGGAAGTGAACGTGAGTAAGTAGAAATTATAGTTCTGAATTTGTCACTAATCCTATTGTTGAAAAAGTGTTCAAGTATACATATTTCTTCTATTGTTATTCGGTGGTGCTTATTAAACTAAACAAATTGTTTAATAAAAAATTATGACGAAGCAAATAAATACTAAACATGTATCTTTGCAACTCTATTTATATATTTAAGAAGCATATACTATTTGTTTTTGTAATTGAACTGTAACGACCCGGCCGGCCATTTTTTGAATTTACGCCCCGATCCCCTATTAATCGTTTCCCCAAGTTTATTCTGCTCTTTTGATTTTCTGGGATGTTTGGTTTTAAATTTCGGAGAGTTTTGGGACACTTAGTCCCTAAATTAGAGCTTAAGCCTTAAAAATTTGACCATAGTCAGATCAGTGTGAAGACGGTCTCAGAATGGAAATCTGATGGTTCCATTAGCTATTTTAGGTGATTTCAGGCTTAGGGGCATGATCGAAATGTGTTTTGGAGGTCCGTAGATATTTTAGGCTTGAAATGCCGAAAGTTGAATTTTTAAAGTTTTCGGTTCGATAGTGAGATTTTGATTAGAGAGTTGGAATAAAATTTTGATAGTTGCAGTCATTCCGTTAGGTCGTTTGGGATGTGCATGCAAAATTTCAGATCATTCGGACGAGTTTTTATAGACGTTTTTATCGAAAATGTGTTTTTAGAGTTTTTGGAATTTTTAGGCTTGAATCTGATGTAAATTGGTGCTTTGGATGTTGCTTTGAGCGTTACGAAGGTGGGAACAAGTTTGACGGATATTTTAGAAGTGGTTGGTATTTTAGTTAAGGTCCCGGGGGCCTCGAGAGTATTTCGGATGCTCAACGGATCATTTTTGGAACTTAGGAAATTGCAAAAAATGTTGCAACAACAGCTATGGTTTCCTACTTCGCGTTCGCGAGTTGGTCCTTGCATTCGTGAAGAGGAGATGGGGCTGGGGAAACATCTGGACTTCGCGTTCGCCAGAGGGCCTCCGCATTCGCGATGCACTGGACTATTGTGCGTCGCGTTCGCGACGTGAATTCTGCATTCGCGAAGTGTTGTGAAGCGGAGATGAAGGCTTGGCCTTCGCGTTCGCGAAGGAGGTCCCGCGTTTACGAAGGGGTGTGGTCCTAATCTACGTGTTCGCGAGAAGGGGAGCGACATTCGCGCTACACTGGGAAGCTGAGCTTCGCGTTCGTGATCAAGGAGTCTCAATCGCGAAGAAGGAAAAATGGTCAACGTCAATTTGTGCTTCGCGAACGCGAGGCATTGACCGTGTTCGCAATGAAGAAATTTTTTGGGCACAATGTTAAGTTCTTAAAATGGGGCTTCATCCCATTTTCCGTTTTTGACGATTTGGAGCTCGGAGATAGGCGATTTTTGGGAGATTTTAGAGAGAACGACGGGGTAAGTGTTCTTAACTTAATTTTGGTTGGATTACTCGAATCTATTTCTAGTTTTGGCATTTAATCCGTGATTTTTGTGGGAAAAGTTTAGAAAACCCTCTCGGATAGAATCACGGATTTGAGGGTTGAAAGGTAATGGGATTTGGATAATTTTGGTATGGTTAGAATCGTGAGAGTGCGAGGTTTCTGGAAATATAAATTTTACCTGATTCCGAAACATGGGCCCGAAAGGCGTTTTGTGTCATTTTGCATAATTTCATGTATTAGCTTAGAATTTAATTGTAGAATCAAATACTTGAAGTATTATTTACAATATGCAATTTAATTGATTTGGGCCATTTCGAGTCGGATACTCGTGGCAAAGGCGTGATATCGGGTTGACTTGCACTTGTTCGAGGTAAGTATCTTGCCTAACCTTGTGGGGGGGACTTCCCCTTAGGATTTGAGTCTTCTCTGTTGATTCTAATCCGAGTACGCGAGGTGAAGAGTGCGTGCTCGGACTTATTTATGGAAAGCTTGGACTTTTAGGATTCTTAGGTCTTGGTATTCACTGAGTAAGATGTTGTTCTTGATATGTTTGAATTCCCTATTACTAGTTTCACCTCTACATGTTTTACTTGGAATTAACTGCTTTATGGTTCATTCTTATTTCCTAATTGACTCTTACTTTTGCTTAACTGAAGATCTTTCCTTTATTGTCGCATTATCTTTCATAACTGCTTATTTTTATTTTAAATCATTATTATCACCCTTTTAATTATTTAGTCTTAATTGAAATTATTGTATATCCTTTGCAACCTGCCCAACCTTTAAAATAAGAGTAGATATTCTATGTTTAGTTGATATTCCCTTATTTTAAATTTACTTGACTCTTGTTAACTTCCTTATTGTTGAACTACATGTTATGGGTCGTTGCTTCATATTATTTTCTCTTTTTTTGAGTTGTCCGTATTATGTTTGGCATTCTATATTGTGGTTATTCCTTTTGAGCTAGTTTTACCATTCCCTGGTGAACGAAAGATTTACGAGTTGATTCATTTATTGTGCTTTATATATATTTTCATTGCTACTGTTATACTTGGGGTGTTGAAGCACGAGGTTTCTACCGTGCGGTTGTTGTTGTGGGGTCGCATGAGGTTTCGGACATGCTATTGCTACTTCTGATATATTGCCCATGCGGCGTAATAAGTCAGGATATGTATGTCTGCTTATATGTGGGTTGTTCATGTTGCTAAATAAGGTGGGAATATTATGTTGCACGTGTGGCGAAACAAGGCGGGCACTTATTATGTTATTATTTTCACACGTTGCAGAACAAGGTGGGCTATGTTAGGAGTTGATTTTGAGTATTTGTGATGGCCTGAGGGTACTTCTGTTTTGTTCAAATGTTGTGATTATGGTACGTTTACCTATATGAACTTTGTCTCGTGGAAGTTGTGAGGTGAGTTCTCAGTATGACCGTGAGGCTGATGAGGGCATGGGATGCCAATGGTTAGATTTCAGGTACTAAGACTCGTGAGTTGTAATTGTTTGAGATTGGGTAATTCGTGGTAATTGTTGGATAAGACCTGCTTTGAACCTCGTCGTAGGATATGAGTTATTGTTTGTTTTCCCTTTACTGTATTGTTACTTTAGGATTTTGGATGATTTCTTGCCCATTCTCATGTGTCACCATTCTTAATATTTTTGTTTTTACTTGCTATTCTTTCCCCTTATTGTGATTGTAGTATTGTTGGTCATTTTGTACTGTCTTTATATAAATATATATCATGTTTCGTTGTTCCTATCTTTGCACTGTTTATTAGATCTCCGGGTGTCTCGACTGTTCCTCGTCACTACTCCACCGAGGTTATTGTTGATACTTACTGGGCACCGATGTGGTGTGCATACTACTCTTCTACACATTTTTGTTGTGAAGATCCAGGTATTTTCCACGCAGTTCTATCATCCTAGGGAGGATGCGTTCTGTAGAGACTTCGAGGTATATATGCTATGTCCACAAACCGAGGAGTCCCTTTCTATCTTCTGTAATAAGTATAACCCTTTCAGTATTATCCCTTATTTAGATATTGCTAGAATTAGAGCTTCTTATGTATCTCATAGCTTGTGATTTGTGAGATTCCAAGTTTTGAGAATTTTTTTAGCTTCAAGGGTTGTTATTGTATGTGTGGAGCGGCACCTTAAACACTGTTTATTGTTATTATTCTGGTTTTAGTTATTTCTTTTGCAATTATTGTTTATATTCAGCATTGTTAGGCGTACCTACTCATAGAGACTATGTGCTGTCACGACTGTTCATGGAGGGTAAACCGGGTTCGTGACAAGTTAGTATCAGAGCTCTAGGTTCATAGGAGTCACGAATCACAAGCCGATTTATTAGAGTCTCGTGGATCGGTACGGATACGTGTGTACTTATCTGCGAGAGGTTATGTAACCATTAGGAAAATTCCACTCCATTTGATTTCCCTGTCGTGCGAGATTTTTGATATCACAATTCTAAACCTTTGTCTTCTATTCTCTCACAGATGGTGAGAACACGTGTCACATCTCCTTTTTCACTACACCCCTGGAAGGGTGTAATAAAGGGAGTTTTTTCAATTAATGGACAATCGAAATAGGATTCATTTATTAAGAGATTCAGAGTCGCCATTTGGAATATTTATGGTGTCCCAAGTCACCGGTTTAAATGCCGAATCGAGTAAAGGGTTGACTCTGTATTATAGTCCACGAACCAAAAATCTGGTTAAGGAATTCTGTTAACCGGGAGAAGTGTTAAGCATTCCCGAATTCCGTGGTTCTAGCACGGTCGCGTAACTGTTATATTTGGCTTAATTATCTGATTTTTAAACAATTATGAACGTATGTGCAAATTTTAACTTTTAAATCGCTTTTATTCATTTTTAAGAGAAAATTGCAACGCTACTAAAATACGTCTCAAACCACGTCATATAAATGCACCCGTGGTTTTCAACATATTTTAACATCGTTGAAATTTGAATTTGGGTCACATAAATTTTCACCCGCATTTAGGTAGATAAATTTATTAAAGAACGCGCCTAAAGCAACTACGCGTTATTAACTTTGCGAGCAGCCATGGAAATTTGCTTAATGGCTTGCCCAAATTTCTAGAGATTTAATCATATTTAAATTAAGGGAGGGTCATGCGTTAGTCATTTTGTTTTTGCATGGCCCACCATGATTCCAGCTTCAATGGAAAGAAATAAAGTTTGAACTAGGCGTTTCGAGGGCCATAAACTATATGTTATTGAATATGGTAAATCTCAATTTATTCTAACTTCGTTAAAGAGGTTGATGGCCTAACAATAATATAAAACATCTTATTGAAATCCTAATGTCTATTTTCTTGAAAATTCCAAAGCCTATTGTATTTAATTATTAATGGACCAGTTACTATTTCAATTCATAAGGCCAAATAAGCTCAAACAGTATGGGGGTGTGCAAGATAAGAGTCTTTCCATAGGAATTGATTTTAGGCTTGATACATGTCCAAATTAAACCCAAGCGTCCCTAAGCCGCGTGGGGAAGGGGCCAGAGGATCGATTCCAAACAAACGCAATTGGAAAGTTTTCAAACTACGGAAAAATGCGTGAACGACTGAACTTTTTTTTTTAAATTTGCATATTTTTCAGACTCGAGTCGAACTGAAGCATTCATTTTTTTTATAGGGGCTAACATTTGTACAAATCATTTTTATCACTTTCTTGCTCATCTAACATTTAGACCCTAAAACCGACATTTTAATATGAAGCAACCTTGAAGAACAATACACTGATGAATTAAACTACTGGTAATTTCCATACCTTGTGAACAACATGGCTTAGTTATTAAATCTTGACCAATTTTTCTCCATGAATGTTAATTCTGCATACTGACAGTAATGGAATCCCACACATTCTAATAACTTTCACATGTATATAACAAGGATTATGAAATTATCCTCTAACACCGAATGCTAAACTAAACAACAAAGTCATAATATCATAGTCTCTAAGTTCAGTTCATTAATACATATAAAATACCCTACAGTCATCTTTTACATATAATTCAGACAAAATGACTCTAATAATTATAACTCCAAATCTAAAGAGCCAAACGAAAGTAAAAATTTTAGGAATGTCACTCATAACTTAGTCTTCATTTCATCACATTCAAGCTGTTATTAGTTCACAATTGATCTCCAAATACAACCTAGGTAAAGTACCTAGAAATGCAAGTGGAAGAGGTGAGGTTCAACAATAATAACGGCACAGCAAGTCAACCCAAGTATCAGTAATAGCAAATGCACAGCATTAGACTTTAGTGAAAGGCAACCAAGGTATTGATTCAAAAACCCAATGAAACTGTAGTTTTCAAATACTTCTAGAATCAAGAACTTCTAAGGAAAACCAATATCAATTTATTTCAAAGTTCCAAATGAATCACAAGTTGGTTCAGAGATTGAAAATTTCAGGAATTTAGAAGAGAACTTAACCTAACAGTATCTTTCTCTCAAAGGCTCATTCCCTCCCAATTTGAAACTTGATCTCTATTTTTGTTTAGGTCTCAATGTCACTCCATATTTCTATCTCAAAATCTGATTGTATCAATACTCAATTTACAAACTGTTTCTCTGTCTTTTAGTGTGTGTATACTTCAGAATGTATACTAGAATGCCTTTTTTTCAATCTCTCAACTTCTCAATGTATTTATACCCTTCCTCAAACCTTTTCCAGCTCATGAGAGCACTAAACCCATTATGAAATTTGTTTACCCCCCATGTTATTCTCTGGTTTTTCCACTTTCAAAATAAAAAATATTTGCCCCATGTTATTCTCTGAACCCTTTATCATTAACCCATGCCATGCTCTTTTCCAGGCTAGGCCCCCTTGCACATGCCTTCCCTTAACCCATTTTTTATTATTACTCCCATTACTGATCCTTATTTTATTAATTAAACCTACTGACTTAATGTTTTTTTTAATTCATTAGTGTCCATCAGCAGGTAATATGAATCAATCCTAGCTAACACGGAAGGCAGGATGAAGCAATATTTTAATAATTTCAAAATTGATAGGCAACCAGAATGACTGATTTTTTACTTTCAAACTAATATAAAGAGCTGCAACTATCCTATATTCTCTAAACAAAATAGCTAATCATTCGACTGTGAGTACCAAAAATGATGCCCTAAATGCAGCTAATCCAACAGTATACACAAATTAAACACAAACAACAAGGTTTTAGAAGAAAATGGGTAGAAGAAGAACAAAACAAAGAAAAGAAATGAAACAAAAATAAGTAAAATACAGAAAATGAAATGGAAATACCTAGAATCGGACCAGTAGAACATCTAGCTAGATTCATCCTTGAATCTTTCAATTTTTTGGGCCGAGATATTCTTTAACCATGTGTTCTTGACTGAACACATGACTAAAGTCCATCTCAAACTCGAAATCTCAAGAAGCCTGGCCAAATCCGATTTTTCATTATTCGATCTGGCATTCGAGAAACCCTAGGATGATTCGAGGGTATTTAGTGCTGGTTTAGGGATGAGGAGGTTGTTGTGGTTTAATGGTGTTAATTTGGGAAGGTTTGGAGGTGGCACCGCCACCGGAGAATCTTGTGGTGGCGTTAGGGTTCATGGCTTAGATTGCACATTCGAGACGCTGGGCTGGGATTCGAGGGAGATGGTTTGGGGTTTCAGAATGGGGAGTTGAGGGGAGGCTACGGTGTAATTTTAGTGGTGTTTGGCCACCGTCCGCCGTCGTGGGCGATTTTCGGCGGGCGGAAGGTGGCGGAGTGAGGGGTGGTCCGTTTTGGTCTCTGTATAGAGACGAATGAGGGTGGGGTGTGATAATGAAATGGGGAGCTGGGTTGCGGGGGTCTTTGGTATAATAAAATTAAAACATTAATTACAGCCGTTGGATGATCGAAATCCAACGGCCATGATCAATCCCTTAATAAAAATGGGATTGTTTGGCTACATGGGGGGGCTGGATCAGTTCGGGGCGAGTCCAGTTTTGATCAGGGTCGGGTAATGGGCGTTGTTAGGGACCGTTAGATTAGGAGATTTCAACGGTTAAGACTAAACGTTATAAACGACGCCGTTTTGGGGTCTAGGCAGGAGACGGACCGGGTTGGTACTGGATTTGGGCTAGAATTTGGACGAGTTTGTTGGGTTTTTTTAGGGCTGTGACTGCTTTGGCCCAAAAATTCAAGTCTTCTCTTTTAATTCTTTTTCTTTTATTTTCTTCCTAAATTATTTTTCAAAAAATAAAAACCTAAATCACAACCAAATTAACTTAAAATGCTAGTTATCTCTACACAACAATTATTGCAACTAATTAAGTAGCAAAATCACAAAATTAAGACATTAAAATGCAAAGTGTATTATTTTTAGGTTTTCTTCATTTTATAAGAATAAGTAGTTAACTATTTGACTCAAAAATTATCCAATTAAATCCTAAATTCATATGCTATATTTTTGTATCTTTTCTTTAATTTGCTCAAATAAACGTGCACGCACAAATGCAAACAATATCAAAAAATCCAAAAAAATCCACAAAATTGCACACAATAATAAACATTATTTTATTTTGAATTTATAGGAATAATTCGTGTGAGGCAAAAATCATGTGCTCACAGCTACCCCTCTTTGCCCGTAAACACGAAGAGTTTTGCACAAAGAAAAAGTGAGCGGATACGAGCGATTTTGGCCCGTTTGAATATTCTGTGTGAATCATTTTTTGAAAGATTTGACCGAACCTCTGCTTCAAAGGTCTCCTACATATCCTTGGCTAAAAAGGAATCAGGTCAATGTAGTTCGAAAAGTTTTGGTAGTTGGGACTACCATGAAGATGTGGTTTCATTGTTACTGATGTCACTGCTATTGTTTGCTGACCTCCTTATTACACCATGTTAAAAGAAAATAAGAAGCTAGACTAAATTATAGTCTATGTTGTAAAAAATCCTATCTAGACCTTCAAACTTGCTCTTGTATTTCTTGTTGCCTTGTTGTCTTGTATTCTCTTATAGAAATTTCTTTGTTGCTGCCTTGCACCGATCTCTTGACTCGAATTATATTCCTCCGCTCTCCAAACGGGCTCCTGACTTCAACATCTTGAAATGATCCTCTGTTATACGAGTGGGTTCCTGACTTCAAAACTTTAAAAAGTACACCTCTGTTCTCCAGGCGGGCTCCTGACTTCAAAACTTAAAAATACACCTATGTTCTCCAGGCGGGCTCCTGACTTCAACAATCTTTAAAATTGACACCTCTGTTCTCCAGGCGGGCTCCTGACTTCACAACTTTAACAATTTACATTTCTATTCTCCAGGCAGGCTCTTGACTTCAAAACTTTTGCAATTACACCTCTGTTCTCCAGGCGGGCTCCTGACTTCAACATCTTGAAATGATCCTCTGTTATACGAGTGGGTTCCTGACTTTAAAACTTTAAAAAGTACACCTCTGTTCTCCAAGCGGGCTCCTGAATTCGAAACTTAAAAATACCCCTATGTTCTCCAGGCGGGCTACTGATTTCAACAATCTTTAACAATTTACACCTATGTTCTCCAGGCGGTTTGCTAAATTCAAAACTTTTGCAATTACACCTCTGTTCTCCAGGCGGGCTCCTGACTTCACAACTTTAACAATTTACACCTCTGTTCTCCAGGTGGGCTCCTGACTTCACAACTTTAGCAATTACACCTCTGTTCTCCAGGCGGGCCCCTGACTTCACAACTTTAACAATTTACACCTCTGTTCTCCAGGAGAGCTTCTAACTTCACAACTTTAAAATTTACACCTCTGTTCTCCAAGTGGGCTCCTGACTTCACAACTTTAACAATTACACTTTTGTTCTCCAAGCGGGCTCCTGACTTCAAAACCTTTACACCTCTATCCTCCAGGCGGGCTCCTGACTTCACAACTTTAAAAATTACACCTTTGTTCTCCAGGCGGGCTCCTGACTTCAAAACCTTTACAAAACAAAGAAAAGTTTCTGCCCCAGTTTGGTGGCTGTTTGGTACTTGCTCTCTTTTCGCGGAAAATTTCTCCGCTATCATCAACATTTCTTGTCCCTATTTCAAACACAAAAAAAAATTGGTCAGTTTAAGGTGTGGTGATTGGATGTGATGCTCCTGCTGGGGATGGTTTTCCCTTCTTTCCTTGCCATACTTGGTTTTGTCCGACTACCTTGAACTCGATCGAGAATTTCCGACCCTCTGACTAACCCTTATCCACAAACTTCCAAATTGTTGCTTTCTTCTTCTAGCCTTTCTTATCTGATCCCATTCCCTTCACAGAATCTTGGACCATTTCATAATTTGGATTTCCAGTGAGACCTTTCCCGTATCATCGTATCATCGTCGGCCTGTCCTAGCCACACTTTGCTTCGCACCATGTTGGAAACTAGTAGTAAACTTTGAAATTCCTTTTTATTTGATAGAATCAATTTATTATTGTACAAGCCTTATCCAAAAGAAAAGAAATACAATGATTTCAAAAAATAAGAATAGAAGAGAAAAACTTCCTTTATAAGACCGTTTGAGAATAGAAAAACGACTTATCTGAATGGGATAATCGATCCCAATGATCATGTTGTGCATTTTGGATTAATCAAACTAGTATATTCAATTCAATCAATCTCTAATTGTCTTTCTCCTGCCTCAAAATTCTCATTATTCAATTCTCTACTATATTCTATCTTTGTTCTGCTTGATGCCTCGATGGATTTCTACCGTCAACCTTGACTTGTTCATTCCTTTTTCAATTCCTTGTCGCATTATGGTGCCTGTGAAGGTTTTCACCAATAAGACTCTCTCATTTTCTGGACATTCTCTCAACTTACAGTGCCCTTGCGGGTTTCACTAAAAGACTCTCTCATTTTTGGACTTCTCTCAACTTACATCGCCTTACAGTGCCCTTGCGGGTTTTCACTAAATAAGACTCTCTCATTTTTCATTCTTCTTGCTTAAAACCGGAGTATTGCCCTTGATATGCATTATCTATACTTGCTTGACTCGGCACCCCCTCGAAGACTGATCGGGATGTCTTTCTTTGAATGTTAATATGTGTTCTTTGATAGGTTTAGAAAGAAAATGGTATCGAAAAGTTCAAACCAAATCCAACGGGTTAGAATTACAACTTTTGGAACCAACTTTCTCATTTCAATCATAACTTCTACCCCAGTTTCTTGCTTGGGGGCCTTTTGAGTTTTACTTCCCTATGATCGAGTCGTGAAGCTGCATACGTATCCTTAAGAGGAATCAGATCAAACGTAGTTCATCCGAATTCCTTGTTGTTATAATTTTACTTTTCATTTATTTTTTCTTTTATATTTTCCTTTTCTTTCTTCTCTTTTCCTTTCTTCTTGGTTATTGATTCCAAAAAGAGGGTACGAAATAAAATAAATAAGGCTCAAAAGGGTGAACAAAGGGTAAAGTGTTTAGATAGCAGAACAAATTGCCTTCATCATTTCAACCTTCGAGATAATGCCAAGTACAAATAATCAGTGATTATACTAAAGAAATCATACATAATATCTCTTGACTGCATCAGAATTGATAGACATATCTATGCATTTTCCTTCAATATCTGTTAAACATAATGTGTAATTGGAAAATCCTCTGGTCATAATGAACGGTCCTTGCCAGTTTGCTTCAGCATGATGTGGAAAGATCTGTTTCAACACTTGCTTCCCCACTTCAAACCTCCTGGGACACTCCTTCTCGTTATACGTTCTTGCCATCCTCTTTTGATACAATTGGCCATGACATACTGCTGCCAATCTTTTTTTATCAATTAAACTCAGCTGCTCCAAACGGGTTTTGACCCACTCATCATCGTCAATCTCGGCCTCGGCGACAATCCGAAGAGACGGGATTTCGACTTCTACAAGGATCACTACTTCAGTTCCATATACCAACAAGTAAGGATTTGCACCTACTGAAGTACGAACAGTAGTGTGATAACCCAATAACACAAATGGTACCTTCTCATGTCATTGCCTGGAACTTTCTACCATTTTCCTCAGTATTTTCTTTATGTTCTTATTGGCTGTCTCAACGACTCCATTCGCTATAGTACGATATGGGGTGGAATTGCAATGTGTAATATTAAACTGTTGACGTACTTCTTTCATCAAATTGCTATTCAGATGAGCACCATTATCGATGATGATTACCTGCGGGATTCCAAATCGACAGATGATATTTGAGTGTACAAAATCAATCACTGCCTTCTTGGTTACAGACTTGAAAGTTCTAGCCTCAACCCATTTGGTGAAGTAATCAATAGACACCAGAATGAACCTGTGCCCATTGGATGCTACTGGATCAATGGGCCCAATAACGTCCATGCCCCAAGCGACAAAGGGCCATGGTAATGACATTGTGTGCAATTCCGATGGTGGGGAATGAATCAAATCTTCGTGTACCTGGCATTGATGGAACTTGCGCACAAAACTAATACAATCATGCTCCATAGTGAGCCATTAATATCCCATTCGAAGAATTTTCTTTGCCATAACATATCCACTCATATGTGGTCCGCACACTCCAGAATGTACCTTGGTCATGACAGTCATGGCTTTTCTACCATCTATACACCTCAACAAACCAAGGTCCGATGTTCTTTTGTACAAAACCCCTCCACTGAGGAAAAATCCACTTGCCAAATGCCGAATTGTTCTTTTCTGATCCCCCGTGGCATGCGCTAGATATATCCCCATCCTAACGTATTCCTTGATGTCGTGGAACCACGATTCGCCATCAACTTCTTCCTCTATCACATTACAGTACGCATGCTGATCGCGGACTTGAATATGTAACGGATCAACATAAGCTTTGTCTGGATGATGTATCATTGAGGCTAATATGGCCAAAGCATTGGCAACCTCATTATGAACCCTTGGGATATGTCTGAAGTCCACTGATCGAAACTGCTGACAAAGATCATGCAAACATTGTCGGTAAGGTATGAGTTTCAAGTCCTATGTTTCCCATTCTCCTTGAATATGATGTACCAGGAGGTCCGAGTCTCCCAAGACCAAAACGTCCTGGACATCCATGTCCGCAGCTAACCGTAAACCCAAAATGCATGCCTCATATTCAGCCATGTTTTTGGTACAATAAAATCGTAGCTGAGCCGTAACAGGATAGTGATGTCTTGTTTCGGAGATAAGCACAACCCCTATTCCAACCCCTTTCATATTTGCAGCCCCATCAAAGTATGGTTTACAGCCTGGTTTTTTAGTTAGTTCCAGCTCATCAATATGCATCGTCTCTTCATCAGGAAAATAAGTCTTTAGCGGCTCATATTCTTCATCGACCGAGTTCTTGGCCAAGTGATTATCCAACGCTTGGGCTTTCATTGCAGTCCTTGTCACGTAGACAATGTCAAACTCCGTGAGTAAAATCTCCCACTTTGCAAGTCTCCCTGTGGGCATAGGCTTTTGAAAGATATACTTCAACGGATCCAAGCGGGAAATGAGGTAAGTAGTGTAAGATGACAAGTAATGTTTCAATTTTTGAGCTACCCAAGTTAAGGCACAACATGTCTTCTCAAGGTGAGTGTACTTAACCTCATAAGCCGTGAACTTCTTGCTAAGATAGTAGATGGCTTGTTCCTTCCTGCTGGTGATGTCATGTTGCCCCAGTACACAGCCAAATGAATTTTCCCAGACCGTCAAATAAAGAATCAAAGGTCTTCCTGGTTCAGGTGGGACCAACACAGGCGGATTTGACAAATACCCCTTTATCTTATCAAATGCCTCTTGACATTCTTTAGTCCATTTAACCGCGACATCCTTCTTCAATAACCTAAAAATAGGTTCACAAGTTGATTTGAGCTGAGCAATAAACATGCTGATGCTGTTCAACCTTCCTAACAGACTCATCACTTCAGTCTTGTTCTTTGGAGGTGGCAATTCCTGGATAGCTTTGATCTTGGATGGGTCCAACTCGATGCCGCGATGGCTGACTATGAACCCCAATAGTTTTCCTAATGGAATGCCAAATGCGCACTTTGCAGGGTTAAGTTTAATGTCGTACCTGCGAAGCCTCTGAAAGAACTTCCTCAAATCTCCGACGTGGTCGGCCTGCTGCTTTGACTTGATGATTACATCATTCATGTACTCCTAAATCTCTTTGTGAATCATATCATGGAATAGAGTGGTCATTTCTCGCATGTATGTTGCCCCAGCATTCTTTAAACCAAATGGCATTACCCTGTAGCAATAAGTTCCCCATGGCGTGATGAATGTCGTCTTCTCTGTATCTTCTTCAACCATCAAAATCTGATGATATCCAGCATAGCAATCCACAAAAGATCCAATCCCATGCCTCGCACAATTATCAATCAGGATGTGGATATTGGGTAGTGGGAAGTTATCCTTTGGTCTTGCTTTGTTCAGATTGCGGTAATCAACGCACACTCTGATCTTTCCATCCTTCTTCGGTACTGGCACTACATTAGCCAACCATTCAGGATATCGAGTGACTCGAATAACCTTCGCATCCAGCTACTTGGTTATTTCTTCCTTAATCTTTACACTCATATCAGTTTTGAATTTTCTCAATTTTTGCTTGACAGGAAGGAATGTCGGATCAGTGGGCAATTTGTGAACCACTAGATCAGTGCTTAAACCTAGCATCTCGCCATATGACCATGCAAACACATCTTTGTATTCCATGAGCGTTTCGATTAATTCCTTCCGAGTTTTGGGTCCGAGATGGATGCTTATTTTAGTCTCTCTGATGTTACTCGTGTCCCCTAAATTGATGGCTTCGGTATCATTCAAATTAGGCCTGGATTTTTCCTCAAAATGACTTAATTCTTTATTAATCTCCTCAAAAGCCTCATCTTCGTAAAATTCTGACTCGTAATCACACTCAACCTCTTGAACTATTATCTTAGATTGATTTCTTAGACTGGTAGGATTCCTTATGCACATCATATCATTAGAAACAGCGTAAAAGGAATTGTACAGAAAAGAAAAGAAGAAAACAAAATATAAAATTTATCAGGAGTGAAAAACAGGAAGAAATTCCATTTCATTGAAAATGGAAGATAACAAGGTTTGCATACTTAAAAACAAACTGAAATTCAGATTACAACCCTAAAATAATTTATACAAACTTAATGAAAAATCAAAGCAGACTACCAAGGCTCCCTCCGGGTAGGGAGAGGAGTAGCCTTCCAATTATTAATCTTCGCTTTTGGCCCGACAAACTGTATTTCTGTGTGGCTAGGACCTCGCTGAGTTCTAACATGTTCACCTCGCTGAACAACTGCTCAAATCTTTCTATCAACTCCTTATCAGGGATAACCTTATTCCTGGGAATCGTCGTCACTGGTCATTTTCTGGTACCCGCCTTGACAAATGACCTAGAGAGACGTGGGATCGGTTTTAGAAGGAGCCATGCCCTCTTTTTTTGCTTCTTGGCTCTTCTTATGTCTGCGGCTGTGGGTTGGAATCCTAGACCAAAAGTTCCCGCATTTTCAAGGAGGTACACTGGTTTTATGATGCCTTGCAAAACAAATCCCAGACCTTTCCGTGGTATGAACCCATTCTTCAGCATTTCGTATGCTACCATGACCGATGCAGTTATTACCTTCGGGTTAGGGATACACTTCCCCTCTTGAACTTTCTCGACTGTCATTGTGTTTGAAACTTGATAGACCCATGGCCCCTTGTCATCTTCCATTTCTATAAGTGGCACAATGGTGTCGCTGTGTGCGCACAAATTGTCTTCCCCATGCACCATTATCTCCTGCCTGTCCCATTCGAACTTGATCATCTGGGGAAGAGTTGATGGTACTGCTTTAGCAGCGTGGATCCATGGTTCTCTCAATAGCAGATTGTATGAGACAGCTATATCCAATACTTGGAATTACATTGTGAACTCTACTAGTCCTATCGTCAATTCCAACACTATGTCCCCAACTGAGTCTTTGCCTCCGCCGTAGAATCCTCACATGCAGATACTATTCTTGTGGATCCTCCCGTTATCTATTTTCAGTTTGGTCAGAGTGGAGAGAGGACATATGTTCGCACTCAAACCGTTATCAACCAATACCCGAGTGACCACAGAGCTCTCATATTTTACTGCCAAATAAAGGGCCCTGTTGTGTTCTGTGCCCTATACGGGAAATTCATCATAAGAGAAAGTGACCATGTTCACTTTGAAGAATTTGTTGGCTATTTTCTCCAAGTGATTCACAGTGGTTTTGTCAGGGACATATGCTCAATTCAAGATTTTCATTAATGCTTGGCAATGTCCGTCCGAGTGGATCAATAATGAAAGCAAGGAAATCTGTGCCGGTTCTTGTTTAACTCTTCTACAATGGAATAGTCCTGCATCTTCATCTTTTTTAGAAACTCTTCCGCTTCCTCTTTGGTCACGGGTTTCTTTGGTGAAGCTGAATTATCCTTGGCTTTCCTCAAATCTGCGGGGGCAAAATATCTTTCCTACCAAGTTAACCCTTGGGCCTCGCAGGCCTCCTCCTTGACCTCCTTTCCTTTATATATCACTGCCACCCATTCGTAGTTCCACGGAACAGCCTTGCTGCTGATTATCGGTAATTGGGTTACCGGCTTGATGATGACTTGATCGACACGGGCCCCTTCCATAGTTATGACGGGTCTGATGACTGCTCCCGTCACAATCACCTCTACTCTCTCTTGTCTCATTGTGATCTGGCTTGGAGACCCCTTGTTCATTACTGCAGATGGCCCAACACTCTTTTCAATCAACTCGAGCGTTGACCCTTCACCTGTTGGTTGTTCGATTGTCTTTGTCTCACTGGACTGAATTGTCATTACGGTCTGTGATGGCTTCTTCGGCTCTCCCCCTTTATGCACAATTTCAATCAGGTTCGCCTCTGGGTGAGTTGGCATTGGACTCCTGTTGAAGTTAGGTACCTCGGGAGCTTGCACTTCAATTATGTTAGTGTCAATGAGCTCTTGTATTGTACTCTTCAAGTGCCAACACTTCTCGGTATCATGCCCTGGAGTACCTGAACAATACTCGCAACTGACCGAGTAATCAAGGTTCTTTGGAGGTGGATTTGGCAGTTTAGATGGTATTGGCCTTAGCATATTAAGTTTTTTTAGCCTGTGTAACATACTGGCATATGATTCCCCCAATGGAGTGAATGATTTCTTCTTTTGTGCTCTATCACTCCTGAATTCCGGATTAGGTCGGAAATTTTGATCGGGAGGGTTTCTATTCTGTGGAGCGGGAGCACGCCATTGGTTGTGAGCCGGAGGTTGGCTGTGTGCTTGGGCATGGTGGACAAAAAAAGGAGCTTCGAGATGTGGGTAGTAGTGTTGTGGTGGGCTATATGGAGTGTGGGGGTAAGTTTGAGGGCGGAGTGGAGGATGGTTATAGTAAGATGACGAGCTTCGGGGCCAAGCTCTTGACTCGATCATGGCAACGTCTTCTTTCTTCTTCTTCCCAAGCACACCCCGGTGCCGCTCTGGAGAGCTTGAGTGGTTGCTTTGATCGCTGAGTAACTCAGGATCTTGTTGGACTTAAGTCCTTCCTCGATCATACCACCCATTTTCACAACCTCATTGAAAGACTTGCCAATCGTTGTTACCAAGTGACCAAAATAAGTCGGCTCCAATGCTTGAAAAAAGTAATCAACCATTTCTCCCTCTTTCATTAGAGGGTCGACCCTCGCAGCTTGTTCCCTCCAACGAAAACTGTACTATATGAAACTCTCTCCGGGTTTTTTCTCCAGCTTTATCAATGACAGACGATCTGGAATGATCTGTAGATTGTACTGTAAGTGGACAGTGAATGCTTGTGCCAAATCATCCCAGGTGTACCACCTACTATGGTCCTACCGCGTATACCATTCTAATGCAGACCTGCTCAAACTCTGGCTGAAGTATGCCATCAGTAACTCATCCTTTCCACCTGCCCCTCTCATTTTGCTGCAAAATCCTCACAAATGTGCCGCAGGATCGCCATACCCGTCATAGAGATCGAACATAGGCATCTTGAATCCTGCCGGTAGCTGAACATGTGGGAACAAACATAAATCCTTATACGCCACACTGACTTGGCCGCCTAAACTTTCATATTCCTGAAAGATTGCTCCAGGCTTTTTACTTTCGAAACATTTCCTCCTGCTCCGGGTTCTTAGTTTACTTTTCAAGTTCTACGGAGATACCAGGTTGAGGACGGTAAAGGTACGGTTCAGGTGCTTTGAAGGTAGGTTCGGGAGGGTAATATTGATTATCCTGCGTTAGGAACACAGGCTCACTAGAAGACTTGTGGAGTGGGGCTGGTGCAGGTGCCACAAAGACAGGGGTAGTTGGTGGAGGGTATGGAACTATTTTTGGGATTTGTGGTGTTTGGGAGGTGGTTCCCTGATGATCTTGAAAATTTGGGGAAAAATCCGAAACAAGCTGTTTCGGAGACTAGGTGGGTATTGGGAGGAAAGTAGGGTTAGTTGGATAGGCTAATGGTGGCTGACCCTTCATCCAAGCCTAGTACATCTCAGCCATTTGCTGTTTCAATTTATACATCTCATTTTTCATCGCTTGCACGTCTGCCTCTTCTACCTCAGTGATTCCTTCTCTATCGGGGCTAGACATGATCACCAGTATTGGTCCCTTTGATCTAGTTTGATAATGGTAATACGCCAGTACGCTTTAGGTAAACTAACTGCTTGGGTTCTCTGGAACAAGCAACAAACTTGTTAGTTTTTAGAGTTTGACATATATGCAATCGCACGTTGGGATGCAATGCACCTAGGCAGTTAACCATCTCCATCATGCATTTGCTTCCAGTTGTGTGCGTCATTCCGGCTTTTCACAATTGTTCCCCTTTTTCCCCTTATTTTGGTTGTTTTCATTTTCCCTCTCTTTCTCTTTCTTCTTTTTAGTAGCGGTTGAATCTTATATGGATTGTCTACATATCATGTCCCCGCATGAATCAGACCGTGCGTAGTTCTAGCCGATGCAAAAATACGTAGCAAAATATTTTTCAAAAAAGCCACTACTCTTATTATAACACTTTGAAGAAGTTACAAACTTTGAAAGGACAACAAAGAAAACTTTAAAAGAAACTGACTTACAAACTTTAATATAAAAATACAGACTCAAAACAAAGATTAAGAATACATTAATGCTTTAAAATTTCCTGGGGCTCGTGAGGCATCATTCGGCCTTGCCGCGGGCCTTTGTGCAAGATCCCTTTGGAGCCTATCCAAATCGCTCATTATTTGCCGGATGAATGTCATCACTGCTGCAAAAAAGATGGTACGGGTCATGTTCTCACTTGCTCGACATTTTGCAATAATGTAATGTGCGATGTTTCCGACCTCTTCTCTAATAATGTTCTTTTCCCAAAGCAGCCGTCCTATATGTTGATCCCGGGTTTCCAGCACTCGAGAATTATGAAGGAGTTGATCTTGAAATTTATGCATTTGTTCCTCCATCTGTTCCATCAGGTCGTAACAACGTTTCCTATCTGCTCTGTAATACCCTATCTTCGAGAGTGGCTATTGTTCCTCTCAAGATAGTGACGCTTCCTTCATAATCTCTCCTCATCTGCTGCATATAAAGTGAACGCTCTTTCGCTCCCTTTGCCCATCTAGCCCAAATCCTTGCCAAGCTAGCTTCAGATCTCTCCAAGCCCTCTTGGTATTCACGGGCTTTCCCTTTAAATTCGTTTATGAGTTTTTGGTCAGCCCGGCTCCTTTCTGGTTTTTTAATAGCTATTCTCATTATTCGGACCTGAGCTTTAAGGGCGTCATTTTCTTGGATTAGCTTCTTATTTTCCCCCTCATCCGCAGCGTCTTGAACATCTTTTCAAATTGCAGATCTATGGCTTGCTTTTCCAGTTTGCGTATTGTAGCCCTGTATTCGTGTTCTTTAGCCAACCAGTCCCACTGTTCCTGTGATGATTTGACAAAATCTTGGATATGGGGCCTTTTGGCTGGCCTCTCGAACTCAATGTCTCTTTTGTACCAAGGAAGGTATCCCGGTGACACTTCACCTTTGGCCCGATCCCGTACACAAGTATTTGCTATTAGGATTTTACATTCGTTCCAGATTTTACGAACTGTCGCTTTAGGGAATTTGCCATCCGGTCCAATCTCAACTACTTAGATACTAAGATCTACGTCTTTTGGCACGATTTGGCACTTTTCGAGCTGTCTCAAAACCCGATATGAGGCATAAGGCTGGATGCTCCTAAGACCCATCAGAAGGAAGTGAGGCCCTTTTGCTGGCATGTATATGATCTCGTCCACAGGCAACCATCCCAGCGTCCATTCTACTTGACTAGCAGTGAGGTACCGAAAGTAAGATATCCATCATACGACCCTTTTAGGCAGGCTGATCCCTTTAATCCTTATATAAAATTCCTCTATACAAGTTTTCTTTGTTGACCCATAGCTTATGAACTAGGGACGGTGGAACAGGTGTTCGGTCATCCACATTTGCAACAACAGATTGCACCCTTCAAAGAAGTCTCCCCCGGCTTTGCAGATTGTGAGAGCACGAAACATCTCAGCTACTATCATAGGCGCGAGTGTGCTATTGGCCTGGGTAAGCAAAGTGCTGACGACCCCTGCTATCTTTATGTCGATATTCCCGTCTTTCCTTGGGAACTCCAGGAGTCTCAGGAATTCTACCATAAAAGCGAAACGTCTATGCTCTTCCCCTTTAAGTCAATTTCCTTTGCTGTAGATTTTATTCTCCGGCTTGTTGAACCCTCATATACGACCATATCTGTTGTATATGAATGATAAAGTACAAAACCCAGCTGCCAAGTTCGGGTTGTGTACCCCTCTGCTTATTTTTAGCGAGTCTAAGAATGTGTGCTCGGCTATGGTTCTCGGAGCAACCAAATACTTGTTTCTTAGAGGAAGCTCAGCATTCCCAATGTACCCGGCCATTTCTTCTAGGGTCGGGGTGAGGTCAAAATCTGAAAAGTGGAACACATTGTACGCCGGGTCCCAGCATGTGACCAATGCCCTTATGACGTCTCCCCTGGGTATAATATCTAACAACCCGGGAAGGCCCCCCAAATAGTTCTTGACCTCGTCTTGCCCTTATCCACCTAAATCATTCCACCACAACCGCAACTCCAAAGGGATCTTGCTTATGAAATGGAAAGGTTCATTTTGGACTGTGCTCATCCTACACATTTGTTAAGGTGATTAAGTGAAATAGTCCTGGCTTTATTCTATGTGACTCAAAAAATAAAAATTAACCCTTTTTCATATTTTTTATTCGAAAGCCCAGTTTTGCAGATATGGCCTTTCAGCATTGCCGAAGGAAGATTTTAAGACTGTGTCTGCTAGCTGGTCAAAAAATTGGAAAAGACCAAAGGTGGTTATTTATGCAAAATCAGCCCTCCTGCGTCCCTTTCGGGAACATTCGGCTGTTTTGACAACAACGGCGTCACCTAACTTATTTAGGACAACATTAAAACTTTTTGTTATTTAGGCTATTTTTGCAAATGGGGAAGTTGGACCCGATGGGGGTTGCCTTGGTATCTCATATCCGGTGAGAATCAAACTAACGTAGTCCGAGCCTATAAAACAAACTATTTTTGAAAACTAGACTTTTTTTTTCTTTTCATTGGCAAATAAAACAAAATAGTCTTAAAAACAAACATATTTTTCATTTTTCTTCTCTTTTTCCCAAACAATTTCGGCAGAGTTTCAATATTATTTGGACATTGGTTTTTTCAAAACAGGTAATTATCTCTCTTTAACCCTCATTTTTATTTTCAAATATTCAAAAGCCGGTCAACATGCAAGTCCGAAGAAAATAAATGCACAAGCAGTATGTAAGATGCATCAGGATAGTCTGTTTTCAATTTTGGGTACACCTGTCCTAGATAGACCCAACCCCTGTGTTGAGCCTCCAAAGTCAAATGCACATGATGTAAACAAACGTTCCTACTAGGGATACGGCATGAGGCTGCATTATTCTAGGTTTAAAACCTGAGTATTTGTTCTAGACTATGTACCTGAGTAGACAACTCGAGTCGAGGAGGGGGCTACGTACCGGGGACCTACAAGATCGTCTGGCTTAGTAATTTATCCGAGCCATTTTTCTTATTTAAAGATATGACACTAACAGAATAGGGAGTCTCGACCAGCGAGCACATCCCAGAAGATAAGAAAAGAAGGGTTTCGTAAGAGTTTATATATACAATTCACGTAATATCTAAGCGGTAAAAAAATAACATTTGCACAATAGTTCCAAACATGCGAATAAAGCCAGATAATAAAAAAGCCAAATATAAAAGTATTCTAAGCTCGAATTTCTAACACTAAACCAGTGGTTCTGGGTTAGTTACCCAGCAGATTTGCCAGAGCTGTCACACCTCCTTTTTCACTACACCCCTGGAAGGGTGTAATAAAGTGAGTTTTTCCAATTAAAGTACAATCGAAACATAATTCATTTATTAAGTGATTTAGAGTCGCCATTTGGGATATTTGTGGTGTCCCAAGTCACTAGTTCAAATCCCGAATCGAGGAAAGGGTTGACTCTGTATTACAGTCCGCGAACAAAAAATCCGGGTAAGTAATTCTGTTAACTCGGGAGAAGGTGTTAGGCATTCCCGAATTCCATGGTTCTAGCACGGTCGCTCAACTGTTATATTGGCTTAATTATCTGATTTTTAAACAATTATGAACCAATGTGCAAATTTTAACTTTTAAATCGCTTTTATTCATTTTTAAGAGAAAATTGCACCGCTACTAAAACACGTCTCGAACCACGTCACATAAATGCACCTATGGTTTTCGACATATTTTAACATCGTCGAGATTTGGATTTGGGACACATATATGTGCACCCACATTTAGGGAGATAAATTTATTAAAGAACGCGCCTAAAGAACCTACGCATTATTAACTTTGCGAGCAGCCATGGAAATTTGCTAAATGGCTTGCCCGAATTTCTAGTGATTTAATCGTATTTAAATTAAGTGAGGGTCATGTGTTAGTCATTTTTCTTTGGCATGTCCCACCTTTATTCCAGTTTCAAAGGAAAGAAATAAAGTTTGAACTAGGCGTTTTGAGGGCCATAAACTATTTGTTGTTGAATATGGTAAACCTCAATTTATTCTAACTTGGTTAAAGAGGTTGACGGCCTAACAGTAATCTAAAACATCTTATTGAAATCCTAATGTCTATTTTTTTTAAAATTCCAAAGCCTATTATATTTAATTATTAACGAACCAGTTACCACTTCAATTCAAAAGGCCAAATGAGCTCAAACAGTATGGGGGTGTGCAAGATAAGAGTCTTTCCATAGGAATTGATGTTAGGCTTGAGACAGGACCAAATTATACCCAAGCATCCCTAAGCCACGTGGGGAAGGGACCAGAGGATCGAGTCCAAACAAACGCAATTGGAAAGTTTTCAAACTACGGAAAAATGCGTGAACGACTGAACTTTTTTTAAAAAAAATTCGCAGATTTTTCAGACTCAAATCGAACTGAAGCATTCATTTTTTTTACAGGGGCTAACATTTGTACAAATCATTTTTATCACTTTGTTGCTCATCTAACATTTAGACCCTAAAACCGACATTTTAATATGAAACAACCTTGAAGAACAATACACTGATGAATTAAACTACTGGTGATTTCCATACTTTGTGAACAACATCGCTTAGTTATTAAATCTTGACCAATTTTGCTCCATGACTGTTAATTCTTCATACTGACAGTAATGGAATCCCACACATTCTAATAACTTTCACATGTATATAACAAGGATTATGAAATTATCCTCTAACACCGAATGCTAAACTAAACAGCAAAGTCATAATATCATAGTCTCTAAGTTCAGTTCATTAATACATATAAAACACCCTACAGTCATCTTTTACACATAATTCAAACAAAATGACTCTAAGAATTATAACGCCAAATCTAAAGAGCAAAACGAAAGTAAAAATTATAGAAATGTCACTCATGACTTAGTCTTCATTTCAGCACATTCAAGCTATTATTAATTCACAATTGATCTCCAAATACAAGCTAGGGAAAGTACCTAGAAATGCAAGTGGAAGAGGTGAGGTTCAGCAATAATAACAGCACAACAAATCATCCCAAGTATGAGTAATAGCAAATGCACAGCCCCACAGTAGTTTTCAAATACTTCTAGACTCAAGAACTTCTAGGGAAAACCAATATCAATTCACTTCAAAGTTCCAAATGAATCACAAGTTGGTTCAGAGATTGAAAATTTCAGGAATGTAGAAGAGAATTTAACCTAACAGTATCTTTCTCTCAAAGGATCTTTCCCTCATAATTTTAAAGTTGATCTCTATTTTTGTTTAGGTCTCAATGTCACTCTATATTTATATCTCAAAATCTGACTGTATCAATCCTCAATTTACAGACTATTTCTCTGTCTTTCAGTGCGTGTATATTTCAGAATGTATACTAGAATGCCTTTTTTTTCTATCTCTCAACTTCTCAATGTATTTATACCCTTCCTAAAACCTTTTCCAGCTCATGAGAGCACTAAACCCATAAAGAAATATGTTTACGCCCCATGTTATTCTCTGGTTTTTCTAGTTTCAAAATAAAAAATATTTGCCCCGTGTTATTCTCTGAACCCTTTATCATTAACCCATGCCCTGCTCTTTTCCAAGCTAGGCCCCCATTTGCACATGCCTTCCCTTAACCCATTTTTTTGTTATTACTCCCATTAATGATCCTTATTTTATTAATTAAACCTACTAACTTAATGTTTTCTTTTAATTTCGTTGTGTCCATCAGCTGGTAATATGAATCAATCCTAGCTAACACGGAAGGCAGGGTGAAGCAACGTTTTAATAATTTCAAAATTGATTGTCAGCCTGAATGACTGATTTTTTACTTTCAAACTAATATAAAGAGCTGCAACTATCCTATATTCTCTAAATAACATAGCTAATCATTCGACTGTAAGTACCAAAAATGATGCCCTAAATGGAGCTAATCCAACAGTATATACAAAATAACAAGGTTTCAGAAGAAAAAGGGTATAAGAAGAACAAAACAATGAAAAGAAATAGAACAAAAATAAGTAAAATACAGAAAATGAAATGGAAATACCTAAAATCGGACCAGTAGAACATAAAGCTAGATTCGTCCTCGAATCTTTCAATTTTTCAGGCTGAGATAGACTTTAACCACGTGTTCTTGACTGAACACATGACTAAAGTCCATCTCAAACTCGAAATCTCAAGAAGCCTGGCCAAATCCGACTTTTCATTATTCGATCTGGCATTCAACAAACCCTAGGATTATTCGAGTGTATTTAGTGGTGGTTTAGGGATGAAGAGGTTGTTGTGGTTTTGTGGTGTTAATTTGGGAAGGTTTGGAGGTGGCGCCGCCACCGGAGAATCTTGTGGCGGCGCTAGGGTTCACGACTTAGATTGGATATTCGAGACGCTGGGCTGAGATTCGAGGAAGATGGTTTGGGGTTTATGTATAGGGAGGTTGAGGGGAAGCTACGGTGTAATTTTGGTGGTGTTTGGCCACCGTCCGCCGCCGTGGGCGATTTCCGACAGGCGGAAGGTGGCGGAGTGAGAGGTGGTCCATTTGGTCTCTGCATAGAGATGAATAAGGTTGGGGTATGAGAATGAAATGGGGAGCCGGGTTGGGGGTTCTTTGGTATAATATAATTAAAACAATAATTACAGATGTTGGATGATTGAAATCCAATGGCCATGATCAATCCCTTAATAAAAACGGGGTTGTTTGGCTACAGGGGGCTGGATTGGTTCGGGGCGAGTTCGGTTTTGATCAGGGTCGGGTAACAGGCATTGTTAGGGACCGTTAGATCAGGCGGGTTCAACATTTAAGACTAAACATTACTAAACGGCGCCGTTTTGGGGTCTAGGCAGGAGACTGACCGCGTTGGTACTAGATTTGGGCTGGATTTTGGACGAGTTTGTTGGGTTTTGTTAGGGGTGTGACTACTTTGACTCAAAAATTATACAATTAAATCCTAAATGCAAATGCTATATTTTTGTATCTTTTCATTTATTTGCTCAAATAAGCGTGCACACACAAATGCAAACAATAACAAAAAATCCAAAAAAATCCACAAAATTGCACACAATAATAAAAATTATTTTATTTTGAATTTATAGGAATAATTCTCGTCAGGCAAAAATCACGTGCTCATAACACGTACCACCCGAGATGATCAGACACCTGCGCCCCTACCGCTGCCGTCAGAGGGCGGGGACGAGGTAAAGACTGAGGACGCACATATGGTGCAGCGAGAGCACCTACGCGAGCTGCCGCTGAGGCACCACCAGCAGATCCAGTCGGCGTCCAAGCACCTAACACGCCTACTGATACTACTACTCCAGCCCTTCAGGATACTTTGGCACTGTTCATGAGCATGTACACCACGTTAGCTCCGGCGGGGTTACTTCCCCTTGCTGCAACCATATCCCAGGCCGGTGGAGGAGCACAGACTCCCACCACCAATACTCCTGAGCAGCGCGTGCATGTCGAGCAGGTCCTTGAGATTATTCATGTGCAGCCTACAATCTGAGATCAGCCCGAGGTCAGGGCACCAGCTTCCAAGGAGGAGCAACTGAGGCTTGAGAGGTTCAAAAAGTACAAGTCTCCTGTATTCAGTGGTCTAGCATCGGAGGATGCTCTGGGATTTTTAATTAGTATTACCGCATCCTCAATACTATGGGTATATCAGAATTGAGTGGGGTTTTTTTCACCGCCTTCCAGCTTCGAGGAGCCACCTATCAGTGGTGGCGTGCTTATGAGTTAGACAGTCCGGACGAGGCTACTTTACTGACTTGGATCCAGTTTTCAGATATGTTCCTGAGAGAGTTTGTCCCTCAGTGCCTCAAGGATGCATGGCGCGCTGAGTTTGAGCATTTGCGCCAGGGTTCTATAACCATCTCGGAGTATGTTGTCTGTTACACCTGCTTGGCTAGATATGCCCCAGCCTTGGTTTCTTCTGTTCGTGAGAAGGTTCGCCAGTTTATTGAAGGACTTATTCCCAACATCAAGTCTAGCATGGCTCGTGAGTTGGAGATGGATATTAATTATCAGCAAGTGGTGCACATTGCTAGGAGGATAGATGGTATGCATGCTAGGGAGAGAGAGGAGAGACGGGGTCCTGAGAGAGAGAGAGAGAGCAGACGAGATTAGGAGAGAGAGTTTGAGGAGGTGAGGAGACCTCGTTGACCGGGGAGATATGTTGGTCCTTATTTTGGAGGCAGGGTACGTCATGGTAGAGGTTTTGTAGGTCAGCCAGTTCAGTTCGCGCTTCAGGCTTTGCATGGTGACTCATGTGTTCATGGGTCTCGGAGTACCCGTACCGCACAGTTCCCACCACCTCATTAGCAGAGAGGGTGCTTTGAGTGTGGAGATACTAGCCATATGGTGAGAGATTGTCCCAGGCTTTGGACCGATGGGTCACAACGAGGTATTCAGGCGAGTAGAGGGTGCCTAAGAGGGGGAGGCCGAACCCGTTGATATGTTTCATACAATAGGCTTAAGGTCGCTATGCCAGGTGATTTCATTCAGGTATGCCTCAGTTTGTCATAAAGGAGCACCATTTGTAGTTTATTACAGTCCTGCCTATCGGAATGAGTTCCCCTATTTTGTTGCTCCCTTTATGGGTGCATATCATGATTTGCACTCTATTTATGTGATTATCCTATGGGGAGGTTCTATGAGTGATAGTCATGTATATCGTCTGTTTCTAGCGGTTGTCAAGAGTTATGAGACTAGTAGTAGAATTCATGTTGTCTGTTTCAATATGTTTGATGTGATTTCTGAGTACCATTGGTTGCGAGCTGTAATTTCTTATACTCCACCTGTGTGGGAACCAGTCTGTGTTGTAATTTTGTCGATAGAAGTGATCTAGTGAGAGTATCTATATGGCTTGATATGTACCCTACTTGTGATTTAGAGTTGAGGGCGGGACCCTCGTGATTTCATATGAATTGATGTGTTGAGATCGGGCTGTGTGTCGCGATGAGAGTTATATCAGTATAAGATCCTTGTGATTCTTTTTATATGCTTTGATTCTTTTTCGTTAGATTGTTTTGTAGATTAGCATTGCTAGAAAATCTATGCTTGTCTGACTTGTTTGATAGTTCCCTTATGTGTTTCCCTTCCCACATTCAGTCATTTTTGTTATGTGCTTCTTCAGTTTTAGCTAGTAGGGTGTGTGCCCGTTGGTATTAGCTGAGATGTGGTTATTCGGGTGTGTACCCATGTGGTATTCATGGTTATTGTATCATCGCCAGTGTTGTGGAGGTTTTAGAAGAGTTCCTATTGAATATGAGGCTTATGGCCCGTGCGGATTTGATCTCAGGCAAGTATTGTTATTAAAAATTTTATTATCGGCCTATGTGTGATGTGTCATGTTGTGTGGTTGTACCCTATGGGTGTTGGCACGAATTGAAGTAGCAGGTTGAGACTGATACCAGGTATGGTTTTAGAATCGGGTCTTTTGGAAATGGATGTAAGGTGAAAATTCTCCTTCTAAGGTTTATTGGTATTACTAGAAAGGCTAAATTTCAGTTGAAATGCATTTTCAGACTTATGCAGATTGGGGTGATGTGGATCACCCGCAGGTGTTTGTTGGAAATGTGCATTCAGAGACTTGAGGACCTCGAGGCAAATCTTAGCACGTTCGAGGACAAATATTGGTTTTAAGAGGGGGAGGATGTAACGACCCAACCGATCGTTTTTGGAATCCACGCCCCAATCCCCTATTAACCATTTTTCCCAAGTTTATTTCTACTATTTTGATTTGTCAGGATGTTTGGTTTTAAATTTCGAAGATTTTTGGGACACTTAGTCCCTAAATTAGAGCTTAAGCCTTAGAAATTTAACCACAGTCGGATCAATGTGAAGACAGTCTCAGAATGGAAATCTAATTGTTCCATTAGCTCCGTTAGGTGATTTCAGGCTTAGGGGTGTTATCAGATTGTGTTTTCGAGGTCCGTAGATAATTTAGGCTTGAAATGCCGAAAGTTGAATTTTTAAAGTTTTCGGTTCAATAGTGAGATTTTGATGTGAGGTTTATAGTAAAATTTTGAGAGTTGCAGTAGTTCTGTTATGTTATTTGGGATGTGCGTGCAAAATTTCACATCATTCAGACGAGTTTTGATAGACTTTTTGATCGAAAACATGTTTTAGAGTTTTTGGAATTTTTAGGCTTGAATCTGATGTAAATTTGTGCTTTGGACGTTGTTTTGAGCGTTATGAATATAGGAACAAGTTTGAATGATGTTTTAGGAGTGGTTGCCATGTTTGGTTAAGGTCCCGAGGGCCTGGGGTGTGTTTCGAAAGCTCAACGAGTCATTTTTGGAACTTAGGAAATTGTAGAAAAATGTTGTTGCAACAGTTATGGTTTCCTTCTTCGCATTCGCGAGTGGGCCCTCGGATTCGCGAAGAGGAGCTGGGGCTGGGGGAACGTCTGGCCTTCGTGTTTGCGAGAGGGCCTCCGCACTTGCGATGCACTAGACTGTTGTGCTTCGCGTTCGCGACGTGCATTTCGCGTTTGCAAAGAGTTGTGAAACAGACCTAAAGGATTGGCCTTCACATTTGCGAAGGAGGTCCCGCGTTTGCGAAGGGGTGTGGTCCTACGCTACGCGTTCGTGAGAAGGGGAGTCACGTTCGTGATGCACTGGGAAGCTGAGCTTCGCATTCGCGATCAAGGATTCGCGTTCGCGAAGAAGGAAGAATGGTTAATGTCAATTTGTGCTTTGCAAACGCGAGACATTGACCGCGTTCGCGATAAAGAAAATTTATGGGCAAAATGTTATGTTCTATTTTCCATTTTTGACGATTTGGATCTCTGAGAGAGGCAATTTTTGGGAGATTTCAGAGAGAACGACGGGGTTAGTGTTCTTAACTTAATTTTGGTTAGATTAATTGAATCTATTACTAATTTTGGTATTTAATCCGTGAATTTAGTTGGAATAGTTTAGAAAACCCTCTGGGATAGAATCACATATTTGAGGGTCGAAATATTATGGGATTTGTATAATTTTGGTATAGTTAGACTCGTGAGAGTGCGAGGTTTCTAGAAATATAAATTTTACCCGATTCCGAGACATGGGCCAGAGGGGCGTTTTGGGTCATTTTACATAATTTCGCGCATTTGCTTAGCATTTAATTGTAGAATCAGTTACTTGAAGTATTATTTACAATATGCAATTTAATTGAATAGATTTGGGCCATTTGAAGTCGGATACTCGTGGCAAAAGCGTGATATCGGGTTGACTTGCACTTGTTCGAGGTAAGTATCTTGCCTAATCTTTTGTGAGGGACTTCCCCTTAGGATTTGAGTATTCTCTATTGATTGTAATCCGAGTACACGAGGTGACGATTGCATGCTCGGACTTATTTGTGAAAAACTTGGCCTTTTGAGGATTCTTATGTCCTTATATTCACTGAGTATGAAGTTGTTCTTGATATGATTGAATTTCCTATTACTATTTTCACCTCTACATGTTTTACTTGGAATTAACTGCTTTATGGTTTATTCTTATTGCCTAATTGACTCTTACTACTGCTTAACTGAATATCTTTCCTCTATTGTCGCGTTATCTTTCATAACTTCTTGTATTTATTGGAAATCATTATTATCACCCATGTAATTATTTAGTCTTAATTGAAATTGTTGTATATCCTTTGCAACCTGCCCAACATTTAAAAGAAGAGTAGATATTCTATGTTTAGTTGATATCCCGTTATTTGAAATTTACTTGACTCTTGTTAACTTCCTTATTGTTGAACTACATGCTATGGGGTCGTTGCTTCATATTATTTTCTCCCTTGATGAGTTGTCCTTATTACATTTGGCATTCCCTATTGTGGTTATTCCTTGTGAACTAGTTTTACCATCCCCTAGTGAACGAAAGATTTTTGAGTTGATTCATTTGTTGTGCTTTATATATATTGTCATTGTTGTTGTTATACTTGGTGTGTTGAAGCACGAGGTTTCTGTCGTGTGGTTGTTGTTGTGGGGTCGCACGAGGTTTCTACCGTGCTATTGCGACTGTTGATATGTTGAACATGCGGCGTAATAAGGTGGGATATGTATGTAGGCTTATATGTGGGTTGCGCATGTGGCAAAATAAGGTGGGAATATTACGATGCACGTGTGGCGAAACAAAGCGGGCACTTATTATGTTATTATTTGCACACGTGGCGGAATAAGGAGGGCTATGTCAGGGGTTGATTGTGGGTATTTGTGATGGCCTGACGACACTTCTGTTTTGTTCAAATGTTGTGATTAAGGTACGTTTACCTATATTAACTTTGTCTAGTGGAAGTTGTGAGGTGAGTTGTCAATATGACCGTGGGGCTGATGAGGGCACGTGATGCCAGTAGTTAGATTTCAAGTACTAGGACTTGTGAGTTGTATTTGTCCGAGTTTGGGTAATTGGTGGTAATTATTGGATAAGAACGGCTTTGAACCCTGTCGTAGGATCTGAGTTACTACTTATTTTCCCTTTACTGTATTGTGACTTTAGTATTTGGGATGCGTTTTTGCCTATTCTCATGTGTAACCATTCTTAATATTTTTGTTGTTACTTGCTGTTCTTTCCCCTTATTGTGATTGTAGTATTGTTGGTCATTTCATATTGTCTTTATATAAATATATATCATGTTCCGTTGTTCCTATCTTTGCACTGTTTATTGGACCGGTAGGTGTCTCGATCGTTCCTCATCAATACTCCACCGAGGTTAGTCTTGATACTTACTAGGCACTACTGTGGTGTGCTCATACTACTCTTCTGCATATTTTTGTTGTGCAGATCCAGGTATTTTCCACTCAGTTCTATCATCCTTGGTAGGAGGCATTCTATAGAGACTTCGAGGTATATCTGCTACATCCGCAGACCGAGGAGTCCCTTTCTATCTTCTGTAATAAGTATAGCCCTTTCAGTATTATCCCTTGTTTAGATATTTCCAAAGATAGAGCTTCTTATGTATCTCATAGCTTGTGATTTGTGAGATTCCGGATTTTGAAAATTTTGTTAGCTTCGAGGGTTGTTATTGTATGTGTCATGTGACACCTTAAACAATTTTTATTGTTATTAATTCCGGTTTTAGTTATTTCTTCCGCAATTATTATTTATATTCCACATTTGTAGGCTTAGCTAGTCGTAGAGACTAGGTGCCGTCACGACAGTTTACGGAGGGCAAACCAAGGTCGTGACATGAACACTTGTGTTCCTCTGACTTAGCAATTTCCATATTTCAATTGGCTAAGTGGAAAGAAATTATAACCTTATCCTTTCTGATTCTAGTTAATCGTTCAGGTGCAGTACTAGCTGGGATTCAATATTTCTAGAGCTGCATTAAAGTCTTAATTTTTAACATGTAGTACTTCACTTAGAATTTTCAAATTAATTTGAGAGGGAGTGCTGAAAGTCTATATCTTGTTCTTTCTTTTTTCGTGATCACTTTCTTTTGCTCCCTTCTGAAGCCGCAAGGCTAAGAGTTTAATTCCTTTATTTAGTTTCTTGAATATTTGAAGTAAATGAAAACACAACTAATCTTCTTATTCTCAGAAGAAGATATGTACTCAACCTCATCAAGAAATAGAAAAGCTTCCATTTTTATTAGATGCTTTGTACTGTGAAGAAGAGACTTGGGAAAAGGATCTTTTCACTGAGGAAGTAAAGGTAGAGGAAGGAGAATGGAGCTGTTGGTTCTCTCCACACTGGAATGGAAGATTAATACAGTGACCTTCCTACACATTTACTAATGGTAGATTCATTGGTTACCTTCCTTAGTCGAGTGGTGGAAAACAACTATGAAGTGAATATTTATAATATACAAGGGTGTGTTGGATCTAATATTCCTTCACCGGTTGATGTAAGTAGTACACGAGCTATGAGAGGCCAAAATCTACCACATTCTTCTATCAACTCATGCTCTGAATCTTGATAGGGTATTCATATTTCACACTTTCAAAAAACTACCTCAACCTTAACTTACAAAATCATGCTTTTCTAAATTATTTGCTTTTGATGGTTCTGCTACATGATACGCTAGTACAAAAAGAATTCTAGCGGCAATAATAATGGCTGTAAAATAAGTTCATTTTCCTTTTGTTAAAAGAAAAAGACACGTTATTCTTTGTTAACAAAGCATCAATTGGTGCCAAATTTTACCACACGATACTATTAGCGCGTTTTAGCAAAACACAATCTAGTTAAAGTATTTGGTTATGGAAAGAATTCGATATTGATTAGCGAGCATGTGTTTGATATCTACAATCAATATAATTTCTCTTTATCATATTTGTTTCACTGAAACATGTTAGTGTTTCAGTGGAAGGCCCATGTTATCTGTCTATTCTACAGTGAGTTTAATTGCTATTGTTATTAAATTAAGTGATTGTTGTGATTATACAAGGAGATAAGTTCTTTGTCTTTGAACCTATACTTTAAACGTATTTTACTTTTTCCTGTATTAACTTTTTAGAACGTCGTTACAGAAGTATTAACTCACTGCTGCTATCATGAATATGACTCACAGATGGTATAAATACACAATCTTAACCTTAGCATACATATCATGCAATTGTGTTATTCTAATTGGGATTTACAAAGACTCTTAACAACGTTATTTATTTTTCATGAAAAAAATTTTTGTTAGCTTTAGATTTTCTATATTTTCCACCTCTAATGTGGGTAGTGAGCAGTGAGTACCCTTACTTTTCTAACTTAGGGGATTAATTCTTTTACTTATATTTTGAGCATAAATTATATCATACTCTTTATTCTTTTGCTTTTACTTCTTTGTCTGCCTTTTAATTCCCATAAATATATCATATCACCTCTGTCATTTCCCATAAATTTTGAGTCTTTTTTATGAGTTTCATCAGTTAAGAAAAAATGATATCACTTTCAAATGCTTACCATGTTCTCACTGATATTGTTCTACTGTATGTAGCATTGTTCTTTGCTTATAGTTCAGTAAAATGGTGAAAAATCTTAACCCCTAATCAATGTTCAGGGATCAACAGATTTGTTGCTCTTTTTGTTGTTCAATTGCTATCTTTTCACTTAACCTTATGAAACAGATTCATAGCTGCTGACACTCTTCAAAAAATTATAGTTCTTTTTGTTCTAGCCATTTGGTCAAGAATGAGTTCAAGAGGTTCCTTGAATGGTCCTTTGTCAGATGGTATGTATAGTGAAGCCTCAGAAAGTTTAATGGTCCAAATTATTGGGTTTTAATCTAAAGCACAAAACTATTCCTCTTAAAGATCAATAACTTTATCACTGGCATGACTGAGAAGTTAATATCAAATTCCCTTTTGTTCTTAATAAGTTTAAATCCACCAAAACATAAACTTAATCCCAATTTTTTTGAGCCAAAATGCTAGCACACGGTAGTTTTTTTCCCTTATACCCACTGGTCCTAAAAAGGGAGGTGCTATTAATTTCTCACCCCTACCAAATCTCTAAGTAATTTTTTCTTTATACTCACTGGTCCTAAGAAGGGAAAAAAATGAACAACTTTTGTTTTGTCAGGAAAAGCACTACTCTTAACTGTCTATTTTTCATTTAGTAGAATTATCTGAATCCTATAATTAAATTTTTGTTGACATGAAATTCACATAAGTTGATATCTGCCAGCATTATGGGAGATTTTGGTTCACTTCCTCATCAAACAAGATAGAAATTTGTTAGAGATTATGATATTGTTATTCACAGTATCTAATTTGCTAGATTCGTTGACATATATGTTAGGACCAATTTTATCTTGGCTAGGTATAGCACATTTATATTTGATCCTTATCTAAAGTAAGAATCGAAAGTTAATTTGTAGATGCAAGTTGAGATAAGTGAATAGAATTTTTAAATGAAAGGTCTTTTACTTCACATTTTTGCTTCCCTTTCACTTGTAGATCTTTTTATGTTTAACTTAGTTATGTTATAGTATTGAAAATAAATCTCATTTGTTCTTAGCAAGATATAACCAGTGCAAACTATATATAGGTTTCTTTCTAGTTTTTAATTTCATTTTGAATGTGTAGGAATATGCGGGTGATGCAATTAAAAATGGTGGACACAAATCAATTTGATCCACTAAAGTGGATGGTGAAAATATTTTGAATAATTGTGATGTTTATTGTTATCGATACTATATACAACAACAACAACAACAACAACCCAGTATAATCCCACTTAATGGGGTCTGGGGAGGGTAGTGTGTACGCAGACCTTACCCCTACCCTGGGGTAGAGAGGCTGTTTCCAAATAGACCCCCGGCATCCTTCCCTCCAAGAACTTCCCACCTTGCTCTTGGGGAGACTCGAACTCACAACCTCTTGGTTGGAAGTGAGGGTTACTTACCATCAGAGCAACCCATATATGAATATATTCAATTTTGTTCAGGTCTTTGCTAGTGGACTTCTTGAAAAAGTGGTTTATTACTATGGGTAGTACAGAAATTATGTTTCTTTGTTGAAGTTTGTTTTAAGTATATGCATTTTAATTATTTTTATTGTGTTACTTATTATCTAATTTAATATATGAGATTATAATGTATATGCCTGAAATAAATGTGAATACAGAACTTAATATAAATAAATATAATTTTTTAACCACAAAATTGTGGCTAAAAGAAAATATTTAAAAAACAACTTTATATAGTAGAAAATAAATTGCCACGACTGGAAAATGTGGCCATGGGGATTGTCAATCTAGTATTGTTCATGGTAAACGTTTCTTTACAAGCCACGCTTTAAAAGTGTGATCTATAAATTGACAAAGATCACACTTCAAATGTGTAGTCTTATGTCATAAAAGTGTGGCTATATCAGAAAATATAAGTGTGAGCATGTGATTTTTGCCCTCACGACAATTACTCCCAAAAAATTGTAAAATAAATAGTCTTGATTTTGTGGATTTCATGTTGTCTTTCCTTAGCGTCAGCATTTGGTCTCTGTGTGTGTTTATTTGTTACATTAATCAAAAATATAAAAAATACGTGTTGCAGGTATGTAGGAACTAATTGTGCGTTCGTAAAAAAAAAATTTAATCATAAAATGGTTAAAAAGAAAATTACAAAAAATGCATAGTTTTGTTCCTTGCCATTAGGATTTTATTTAAATGTGTAATTTGTGTTAATGGTTTAAGTGTTAATTAATAGGCGTGTAATTTTACTTCTCTTAATTTGTTTAAAGTGGCTTTAACTTAAGTATGGTTAGTTAAGAAATGGGACAAGGGGCTAAAATTACAAAGAATCCAGCCCAAATTATGTGCCAGCCCAGTCCATCTCACCAAAGCCATCAGAGACGCACCAAACGATGTCGTATTGGCGTCTATATGCAGGCCGTTGATCAAATCCAATAGACAGCCCAGATCAGGTGTCCTTCTAATCCAAACGGCGTCGTTTTGATACGCCT